>KN470040.1:5866-24080 GCA_000787095.1 Periophthalmodon schlosseri
CAGCGCCCTGTACTCCACCGCCGGACGACAGAAACTGAAACTGGAAGCAGCTGGACAGAGGAATGAGTGAGAGGGATTAAAGGGCGGTGATTTTGGTCATGAAACACACACACACACACTCACACACCTCAGGTCGCGTCATTCACCGGTGAGCTCATCCACACAAGCTCAGACCTGCTTCAGGAAAACACGCTCACGTCTCAGGTGAGTCAGTTCCAGCACCTCAGATGTGTTATTTTTAAACAATGAACCACAAAACCCAAGTAAATACAGGTTTATGAACATGTATTAAAATAGATACTTTTTTATACGGCGCTTTTTCACCTTCAAGTCGCTCAAAGCGCTCGGATCTGACCGCTCAGGGATTCGACCCAGCCCCGTCACGATAACACGTTTTGAAGTTCGATGTATCTCTGACGTAAATACAGACGATAAACGATAATATTGAAACTCGTTTACGCCACTGACGCAAAAACCCGAGAGCAGATTTAAACCACAAAAACTATTTTAAATCTGCAATATTGTTCAAAATCATGAGCTGCAAGAAATAAACAGCAGAATGAGACACTTTAGTCGTTAGTTTGAGTCTGACAAGTTATTTATTCAAACTTTTACGGTTTAAATCTGATCCTATAAACACAAAATGACCAAGACTTTCCCAGTTGTGCAAAGAAAAAGTCCCATAATAAACGATTGTTAAGTCGATTTGGTGATTATCATGACAGGGCTAACTCGAACCGCTAACCGCTAATCAGTGAACAGACACTCTACCAACTGAGCCACTGTCGCTCACACGGGGAACAGACGCCAATTTTTTACAATATTTTGAAATGGTCCAAAAGTTTAGTTCATGTTTTTTAGTTGTTTTGGGCTCAGGTAAGTTTATAACGTTTAGCCCTGAATGTGCATTTCATGACTTCACGTGTGGATTAATACCATTCACTCATCTGTTCTACATCTGTGTTTCTGACCCAGAAAATAAAACACGTCAAATCCCTTAAAAAAACGCTGTTCACTTGAAGAAATCTACATGTTGTTTTTTCCTTAAAGCTCCATGTGACTCTATTCTCTGATCTGTTCTAATGTCGTTTCCTCGTCACAAACAGACCTGGAGTTGTGTTTTGTTTCATTCACACATGTTTAACACACAAACCCTGCACATTTAGGCTGAGTTCTTCTCTCAAACTGAAAACACTCTGTTCCACCTTGTGATGTCATTAAGTGGTAATACAGGAAGTGCTCCACTGTGTTTTTAAACTCCACACACCTTCACTAGAATCATTTGGATCATTTCAGTCCTGGAATTGTCGATCTCTACTGAACCTAAAGGTAAAGGAGCTGTTCACTTGAAAACTACCACTTCATGACATCACAAGGTGGAACAGATGGGAGCAGCTGTGCGTGTGTGTGTGTATGTGTGTGTGTGTGTGTGATACTGTACATCGTTATCATCTTTAATGAACAAAAGAATAATAAAGTGCTGAATGAAGAATCTGCAGCGGGAGAGAACGTTTCAGATGAAAGATTTGAGATGTGCCTTTTAGAAGCTCCGACTCAGAGCCGAGCATCAAGGCAAACACGGAGATCACACATGTGTTTTCTGTCTCCGAGCTTCAGACTTCAAACTTACGCAGCCCGTATGTGAAGTCTCTTTATTCAAGTTTCATTAGCTGCCAACCATTTGTAACAGTTTTCATTTGACTAAATATGATTCATTTAGGGCTGAATTTAAACCTGTTTCACATTTACACAAAAATACACGAACATTTTTCCACATTAAACAGCAGAGATTAGACAAACTGACAGAACCCTCCCCCTGTCCGCTCTCTCCCCGCAGGTTGTGTATTTCACATTTCCTTTGTAAATCTCTGACACTGTGAAAACGTGTTTGTCATTCTCTTGATGCACGTGCGCGTTACACCGGAGAAACCCGTCTCTCCGGTCTCACGGCATAAACAGAGCGGTGTGACACACTCTTCTGCCCCTTGACTCCTAAACACTTCCACTGGCTCCTAAACACTCACCATCTACAGCCATGACGCTCCTGTCCGCGCTGCGCTCAGTTAAAATGTTCCATCTTCGCCCGTGTCTCGCGTTCCGGGTCCGGCTCGTGCGCGGAGCTCTGCGCTGTTTGCTCAAAGTTTCCTTATGTCTCACAGAGTCGGCGCCACAACATCTGAGTCTTTTCCTGAACGGCTCGAGTCACCGCCTCTGACGCGCTCCGCTGTGGTTCGTTTTCTGTCTGCGCTCAAGTTTAAAACAGACGGGAGGAATGTCCCCGAGCCGCTCTCTGAACCGTGCGCGCGCACAGCGGACACGGGCGGGCTCTATGCGCGTGTCCGTGCCCGCGGTTCGTCCAGAGACACAGGCCGCGGTCTGTGGGTTTATCTGTGTCGTGAGAATCAGATGCGCCGCGTCTTCTCAAGAGCGCACGAGCTCAGAGTGCACCCGGGGCCCTGTAATTAGCGCAGCGAGCGGAGCCTTTGAAAAAAACTGCGGATGAAAAGGCTTCTCATCACTGCAGCATCCACAAGGAAATCCCCGCCGCCCTCCTTAAAGAATGAGGGCTCTGTGCGGCCCGCGGCACCGCGCGCTCCGGCTCCGCGCGGACCCTGAGTCTAAAACATCACCGGCTCTGGCTCTTCTGTCCCTGCGCAGGGCGAGAGGGACCCGGGTAAAGTAAGAGTCTGGACCGAGGCCATTTTAAGAACGGAAAGTTTGTGCGCACCATTTTGTAAACAGACAAAAGTCACACTGAACTGCCCCGTGGCTTTATACAAACATACGAAAAATCATTCTCAAAGTGACAACACTCGCTCCAGGATCCAGCGCAGAAACAGTTTGAATCTGGAGCCCTGCAGATTTCTGGGCTAAAATGATTCGTGCCATTTGTTGTGTCATGTCTGAATAATTGATACATCCTCCTGCTCTGAGGCTTTGGCGGAGGCTGAAGCGAACACAGATCCTAAACCTCACGAACAGAAGAAGAAGAGACACAGCGCGCGCGGGCCACGTCCTCAGATGGAGGCGGCTGGCACGAGACAAAAGGCAAACACCTCATGAAAGAGAGACACGCGTGAAGGTAAAGCGCGGCCCTCCGTCTGTGAAGCTCAGAGAGGCTCCTGTCATTTACCTGTCAACGTCACAACAAACAGAGTCACGCAGGACTCAGCGACTGGAATCAAACTGTCACGAGGACGGCCTCAGTCTGGGCTCAGAAAACAAGTCAGACCCAACACAAAAGGAACAAAACAAACCCGGAGCCTGGAACAGAAATCACATCACAACACAATCATTTCAAAAACAGTGAACAACAACATCTGAAACCTTTTAGCTTGGACCATTCCTGGAAGTGTCTTGCTCAAGGACACGACAGGAGCATTCATCTGTGGGAGTTTGGAACCGCAGAACATGAAACAGTCTAAATATATGGACTTTATACAAATCCACACGTAGATTTTGGACTTTTAACACGGCACGATCCGCTGTGTGGGCTGTAAACTGCAGGGGAAAATCTGGGTTACTGGAGCTTGATACTTAAAATTTAAACGTTTGAGTTTTTGGCCTAAAAGATCAAAGGGATGGTCTGAATTATTCTTTCCACGGGAGAAAACTTCAAAGCTCCGGAATATTCACTGTATATATTAAAGATTAGGCCAGAGTGAGGCCTTTGTTTGAACGAGGAACGTGGAAAAGGCGCTCAGTCTCACGCATGCGCAGGACTGACAGATTTACGGCCCTGACTCTTCGTCATGAGGCAATAATATGTCGAGTCAAACCCCGCTGCGGCCACAGGGGGGCGCTCACACACAGCGGCCCAGGAAACACTAAAGGCACGAGACTGAACTCATCTGGAGTAACTGTAATCTGGTACAGTTACTGTAATCTGGTACAGTTACTCTTTCATTTGGTGGTATTCAGATTACAGTTACTTTTATAAAATCAAAGGAAACATGGCGGTATTTCAGTATTAGTGAGAAAAATAGAAAACGCAGCTCTTTTTGTCTCTAATTAGACATAAATAATACAAACAAACAGTGCAAAGGAAGTAAAGATGTTTGTAATTATTATATATATTTTTTACTCTATAATATAAAGCAACTCCGTGTAAAAGTACTCCAAGTATTCAGAATGCAGTACTCCAAGTATTCAGAATGCAGTACTCTGATTGGCCCATGTACCAGAATACTAAACAAAATACATTTTAATTTGGGTCTTCAGGATTGTGTAACTAAAAACATTTTCAGAGTCTTCTTCCATCACTGATGTTTAATACAAACTTATAAGGATCATAATGAGCTGAATCTGGAACAGAGGCTTAATGTTTGTGTGAAACTTTAGGTTTAAATGAGCTGAAACTAAAAATGTGGAGCTGTGGTCAGATAAAAGTGAATTAAAATGTTCAAAACCAACAGATGTTAAAGGCTCATTATTTAACACAGAACACACACACACACACACACACACACGCGCACACACACACACACAAACACACGCACACACACACACACACACACACGCGCACACACACACACACAAACACACGCACACACACACACACACACACACGCGCACACACACACACACAAACACACGCACACACACACACACACACACACGCGCACACACACACACACAAACACACGCACACACACACACACACACACACGCGCACACACACACACACAAACACACGCACACACACACACACACACACACGCGCACACACACACACACAAACACACACACACACACACACACAGACACACACACACTCACACAGCTCACTATAAACGAGATTATCAATGTAATAATCCTCAAGATTTATCAAATGTAACTGTTGTTTCGTGATGAAAAACTTTTGTTTTATTTTATATTTATATTTCATGGAACATCAGGACTGAAAATAAACAAAACATGTCTTCAAAAATGATCATGGAACATCAGGACTGAAAATAAACAAAACAAGACATTTAGATTAAAAATAAAAAAAAACACACATACTGATAATAAAAGTAAAATCAACTCTCAAACAGAAGCCGGTGCCTCAGAGCCAGAGCAGATGGTTCAAAACACAAACAAACAGACAGACAAACAAACAAACAAACAGACGGACAAACAAACAAACAATCAAACAAACAGACAAACAAACAAACAAACAAACAAACAAACAGACAGACAAACAAAAAGACAGACAAACAAACAAACGGACAGACAGACAAACAGACAGACAAACAAACAAACAAACAAACAAACAATCAAACAAACAGACAAACAAACAAACAAACAATCAAACAAAACAAACAACAGACAGACAAACAAACAGACACACAAACAGACCACTCTCTTCAGTTCTAAATGTGCCTGACGTTCCAGCTCCTGAACACCTTTATTTTCACTCCTGGACAGTAACATTTGAAATAAACTCAAAGTCATGAATGAGCCAAAGTTTGTGTTATTTTTACACAGTGGAAACGTTAAAGTCCCATAATGCACTGCTCTGATCTGTTCTAATGTCGTTTCCTCGTCACAAACAGACCTGGAGCTGTGTTTTGTTTCATTCACACATGTTTAACACACAAACCCTGCAGATTTAGGCTGAGTTCTTCTCTCTAACTGAAAACACTCTGTTCCACCTTGTGATGTCATCATGTGGTAATACAGGAAGTGCTCCACTGTGTTTTAAACTCCACACACCTTCACTAGAATCATTTGGATCATTTCAGCCCTGGAATTTCCAATCTCTACTGAACTAAAGGTAAAAGGAGCTGTTCACTTGAAAACTACCACTTCATGACATCACAAGGTGGAACAGAGCGTTTTGAGCTCAGTCTAATAAACCAGTGTTACTCAAACATGCGTGAATGAAACAAAACACAACTCCAGGTCTGTTTTTGAGGAGATAACAGCATTAGAACATGACTTAAAGCTACAGGAGTCAGTTTTGTGTAATATAGGACCTTTAAAGTTTCGAACGCCGCCCGTGAGGTCAAAGTGCGTCTGTGTTTGTGAAGTTTAAGGCTCTCGTGTTTGTCCTCGCACAGGGCTGTTAATGTAAGTCAGCGGATATAAGCCACTGCGGCCACACACAGAGGGGCAGATGTTCAAACAGTTTTAAATGAACTTAATCTGGTTTTAACATCACAACAAGAACAACATCTATAGATATAACAACTATAACACGGCCACGCAGGACGTCTCGGTGTTTTCTGGTTCTTTCCTTATGTTTTGTGTCATCTGTTTGTTTTTTCTTTTACTTTTTATGTGAAGATCTTTGGCTCATGCTGTTTTTAACGTGCTACAGAAATAAACTTGAATTGAACTAAACTAAACTATGCCATTTTGTACATATATATATTTACAGTGGTGGAAGAAGTACCCCATTTTGTCACTTAAGTAAAAGTACAGATACTGGAGCAAAAAAGTACTCAAGTAAAAGTATCACATGAAAAAATCTACTTAAGTCAAAGTATTAAAATGTACTTAAAGAGTAAAAAGTAAAAGTATTTCTCACAGATTTTGAGTCTTATAAAGCTTCAAATGTGGTGATTTTGATAAAGATTTGAGCTGAATTTTGTTCAACAGAAACAACTGAATCAATCGTTTGGGTTTTTTTTTCAGTTTTTATTTGTTTATTTTTGTTTTGCTCAAATTCTGAACGTGTTAAAAATAAACCCTCAGCCTTTTCAGCAGGTCTCAGACAGTAATAAAAAATACTTTTACTTTTCAGTCCAGTTAAAAAATGTAGTGGAGTAGAAAGTACAGATACTGCTCTCAAATGTACTGAAGTAAAAGTAAAAAGTACACATTTATATACGTATACATACACTTTACTTAAGTGCAGTTTTTAAGTCCAGTACTTTACTTTCACTTGGTTACGTTCAGCCTCTGTGTGTGTGTGTTTACTGCAGGAGAGCTTGTATCAAACTGGATCTGGCTTAGCGTCTGTGGAGTAAAAGTCTACAAAGAGACTTACAGACAGAGTCAGAATGTGGAGATGTGGTGTGAAACTAAACACATATTAAACAGATACACACGAGCCGCTCGGCCCGTGTGGCCCATGTGTCCCCCAGACCCGGAGCGAGCGGGACAAAGACACCTGAGCCGGTCTGCGGAAAAACAACCCGTTCTGAAAGTGACAAAGTGAAGTGGAGCAGAAGCTTAGGCCCTGACGTAAGTGTTATGACGGTGATGTAGCTCAGAGATGCCATTGAGGCCGGGGTCCGGGTGGAGCTGCCGGATAAAGGTGCGCTTGTTTCGCAGCACCGGGACGTCTGAGGGTGAATGCCGCGCGCCCGCAAATGTGTTTCTCCAGCACAATAAGAGCTTGTTGACAAATCGGTAGAAACATACAGCCCGCCTGTGAGCACCAGGGTGTTTCTAGGTAAAAGAGGTGGGTTCTACAATAAACAGGAAACAGGAAATGGGCTCATTAAAAACAGCAAAGCAAAAGATCACTGCAACAGAACGTACACAATGCCCGTCTTATTCAGGGAGAGAAAAACCAGGGGAAAAATGTTACTACTTTTAGCCCAGAACTGGAGGAAAGGTTGACATATTATACAGTAGTGTATGGGAGAAATATGATGAGTCATGGTTCAGGGCGGGGCAACGGTGGCTTAGTTGGTAGAGCGTTTGCCCTTTGATGTGAAGGTTGGCGGTTTGAATCCCATTCTCAACTGCTTGTGTGTGTGTGTGTGTGTGTGTGTGTGTGTGTGTGTGTATAAATAGGTCTTCTTTCTTACGTTCATGATAGAGGAGTGGTGTTTTTGTCTGTAAATAGATTTTCTGCCGTCTTGTGTTCTCTTGTGTTCTATATGTGAAGAGGCTTAGGCAAAATAAGTGTGAAACTTCAGCCTGAACCCTTCAGTCTGTAGAATAACTGAATAACAATAACAATAAGTGTTGTGCTATGTTATTTTTGTGTTAATTTGGTGCTATTTTTGTGTTATTTTTGTGCTACTTTTCTGCTATTTTTGTGCTACTTTTTTGCTATTTTTTTTGCTACTTTTCTGCTATTTTTGTGTTATTTCTGTGCAATTTTTGTGATTTTTTTAATTCTATTTTTGTGTTATTCTGTGCTATTTTTGTGTTATTTTTGTGCTGTTTTTGTGTTATTTTTGTGATATTTTGTGCTATTTTTGTGTTATTTTTGTGTTATTTTTGTGCTATTTTTGTGCTATTTTTGTGCTACTTTTGTGCTATTTTTGTTTTATTTTTGTGCTATTCATGATAAATGATTATGCTAATTGATCAAAGAACTAACTCACTGACATAAACATCACTGTTGGTCAGATCCACAGATCCACTGACAGGTTGGCAAATGAATGCTGTTGTTGTGTCCTTCGGCAAGACACTGAACCCACCTCGCCTCCAGTGTATGTGTGCACTGGTGTATGAATGTGTGTGTGAATGTGTGTGTGAATGTGTGTGTGAATGTGTGTGTGAATGTGTGTGTGAAAGGGGGAGTGGTTCCTTCAGTAAAGCGCTATATGAAAATTGACCATTTAAGGTTAAGGTTCACTTTATTGATCTATAGGGAAATTTGTCCCCTGCATTTGACCCATCCGTCGGTGCCACTGGGTTAAACCTGGGAGCAGGGGACCCACCTCCAGATGTTGAGTTAGGCTTGTTCAGGGCCTGTTGTATTTATGAAACAAGCCTTTATGTTCTGACATGAAGTTTAGCTCAGAGGGAGTTCCCTTTTCCCCTCTTCTGGGCGGTTTTCTTTTCAAACAAGGCACTTTTGTAAAACAGAAGTCAGAATGCACAGTATAACATTAAACTGAGTACACACACATTCCTGTACAACTTGTCATTTACGTAACTTATTTTTTATAAATGTATAAAAGTTTTTATTCTATATTTTTATGGTAAACTGAAATAAGTCTGCGCACAAACAACATAATAAACCCGATATTTCCTAGCTGCATAACAGATTCCATTGCGCCTCTGGTGTCAGTTTGGTGTCGTTTTGTGAGTAAGTGGGAGGAGCTATGCAGATGATGTCAGAGGAGCTCTTTTAGTGACAGGCGCAGCTCCACACCTCACACTGCAGGAGCTCACATCTGGACAAAACACCAGAAGCAGCGAGGATACGGCACCTTTATATGGAGTTCACCCACTGACTTTTTTTTACGTTTTGGTTTAATTTTTACTGTATTTTTTTATTGTTATTTCCAGATGATTGAAGTACCTGGAGTGCATTTTGCCGTTGGATGTTTATAGAGGTGATACAACCATGAATAGTCCTATAGTTCTCATTGCTGTGTTTTTGACCCTGGCTGAGGCCAAATTCTACAGACCACCTCAGTATTATCCATATAAAGGTCCCAGTGCACACTACGAAACAGGGAACCCCACCAGTCGACATAAGTAAGTGCTTTTGGTACTATTTTGTATTTAGATCTGTTCATTAATGTTGAATTTTCTGATTTTTAAATTTTGTCCATTTTACTTCCTCTTTTCAAAGGAACCACTGCGCGTTTGTTGTTGAAAAGATGGTGTCGTTCACTGTACAGGACGGATCGGCTCCTTACGTCAAAGCAGAATACAACAAATGCTCTTGGGGACAAAAATGTCCAACTCTGCAGTGAGTTACAGACAAAATGTAAAATGTTTAAAACCCAAACACAAGCTACAACCCAGTGTTTTGTCTTTCAGATATCGACTGATGTATAAACCCATTTTTAAAGTGGAACATAAAACTGTGACAGAGCTGGAGTGGCGCTGCTGTCCCGGGTTCACCGGTTACGCCTGTTTGGAGGGAGCGTATCATCACTATATGTCGCCGTTCAAGGGGCCCCCAATGATGAAGGGGCCCCCAATGATGAAGGGTCCACCAATGATGAAGGGTCCACCGATGATGAAGGGTCCACCGATGATGAAGGGTCCACCAATGATGAAGGGTCCACCGATGATGAAGGGTCCACCGATGATGAAGGGTCCACCGATGATGAAGGGTCCACCAATGATGAAGGGGCCCCCAATGAGCAGGCCACCATTTAAAGCTCCACAATGGGCCCAACCCAACATACCTTCAACCACAGGATTTAACACTCCAGGCCACTTTGACCCTCCAACCTCCTCCTACCCAGACACCTCCTTTGAGCCTCATCCAGCGGAGACTGAGCAACCGCCCGAACACGTAGACCCCCTCCGGCACCCGGACCCCCTGCACCACTCGGGCCCCCTGCACCACTCGGGCCCCCTGCACCAGGAGCACGGGCCCGTCCCTGAGCTCCATGGCCCAGAGGAACATCTGCCAGAGGAGACTGCGGCGCCTGAAGGTGAACATACTGAAGGTGAGCTCTGTAAACATGCACACGAGTACTGTTTAGAACCAAATGTAATTAACAAACTGATTGTCTCTTTCTCCCTGTAGGTCAAACTGTTACCAGTGCGATGGAGGAGAGGCTCCTACAGATGGAGGAAGAAGTGCAGCGTTTGACCCATGGTCTGGAGACGCTGCGAGGCACAGTGCATGCACTAGAGGGCAGTCTACGAGCCTCTCTCAGAGAAGACGCCAACAGAATGCTCTCCACTCTGCTCTCTGCTGCCCCCGCCCCTGTGCAGGCCGCGGCCGCTGCCTCGGGATCATCCTCTGTGGGCTTTGGAGAGATTCCAGGAGACACTCACGCAGACGGCATCGATGGAGCGCAAACCATTCCAGAATTAACAGAACTAAAAGAAAAAGTAGATGATCTGAAATCTGAGCTGCGGGTGAAGATAACAGAGCTCAAAGAGCTGAAAGCAGCAGTGAGTGGACACGACCGGGCACTGAAGAAACTATCAAACCAAGACTCCCGGGTCGTTTCTGAGGACAACAAAGCTCTAGAAACTATGATGGACGCCAAGCTCAGTGCGGCCCGGACCGAGATCCTGGGAGGGTTTGAGAAGCGAGTAGAAACAGCAGAGAGCCGCTGTGTGGAGAAAGCTGGAGATGTGCAGCGTCAGTGCAAGAAAGAACAAGGATTAACACAGCACCACCTAGAGGACGTTTTAGTGGACAGCACCACAGATTTAAAAACTGAGATCATTCAGCTTCAGCTGCAAATCAATGACCTCAAAGCGACGAACAGCTGCTGTGGTAGAACGGCAGGTTTAGAGCAAAGAGTGAACCTCCTGGAAACATCGATGACAGGACTGAACCAGTCACAGGGGCATCTGCGAGTGGAGATGACCGGGCATAAGGACCACGTAGAGGGCATTTTAGAGGGACGCCTGGCATATTTAGAGGAGAAGCTCAACGTTACAGGACACGCTCAGAGTAACGACACAGAGAGGAGAAACGACGTGTTTGAGATGGCGGAAATGAGACTTACTGTAGAGGACAGAATGGGGGCTAAGCTGAAGGCTTTGGAGAACCGCCTTCTGACCGCTGTGGAAGAGCTGAGTAACGCTACTGCCCCCTCTCTGCTGGAGGGCCACGCTATCCCCACACTGGAGACAGAGCTGGAGTCTCTCCAGAGCCGGCTGGAGGTGGACGTGGACAGAGTGCAGAAACAGATCCAGAGTCTGGAGACGCTCTGCTCCTCCTCCTGCTCTCCCCCCAAAACCCCCTCCCCCGTCCAGGCAGACTCCAGTGTGAATGAGCCAAACATGAGCGGGACACTGGACGCTCAGACTGACCGCTTAAACAGGCTCAACGCTACACTGCAGAACCTACTGAAGCACCTCCAGGAGGAGCAGGACTCTCCCGTTCACGGGGAGCTCACAGTTCTGAAGTTCAACATGTTTTCTGTGAACCACACGCTGAAGGGGCTGCAGGACCAGGTGGACCAGGCCAACGGCACGTGGCACGAGCGAGAGGCCCGACTGGCCCATCAGATGAAGGGCGTGGTGCAGCTGGTCAGCCGCCAGGCCTCTATGCTGGGCTCAGGAGAGCGCAGACTGACCCGCCTCAAGGGGGAGCTGTCGGACATGAAGAGGAGACTGGCCGATGAGGTGAGGGGCTGCCGTAGCACGGCTATGGGAGTTCAGAAGGAGGTGACGGAGGTGGGCGGGCGGGTGGCGAGCGTGGAGCACCAGTGCAAAGGCCTGACCTTCCTGACAGAAGATCTGGAGAGGATCAGGGAGGAGCTGGAGAAACAGTCCACGGGCCTCCTCCTGCAGGTGAACGGGACTCTGTCCAACCACACGCAGCAGCTCTCCGAGCTCAAACACGAACTCAGGAACTGCACGACCAAAACGGAGCCAACGCAAAGTCTAGAGTCAGAGGAGGCTCCACGAGGCGACACCTTCACTTTACATTAACTCCATTTCCACTAAAGCTCACGTGACTTGACCTAAAAACACAAATGTTTTGAACCTGCACTGAACAAACATGCTGAGAGTTTGTGATTTCTATCATTGACAAATAGAAACGCCAAAGGCAGCTAACCCCACCCACATTCTGAAGAGAACAGAAACAGTGTCTTCAAGCCCCAGCGACTGAGGAAACGACAACACACAGAATTTTACTGCTCAATATTAGTTTTCTTTTAAATTGTTTACATGTTTCTGTTTTATATTGATTCCCTCAAATCAAACTCAAAGTGTCTATTTCTTTACTGGATTATTGCATTACATAATGGTTATCTTGTTATTTATATGGATATTATTTTTCAAAAATAAATTCACTGAAAATACTGCATTTGTTTTTATTCTTTTTGCTGACACCTCACACCACCAGATGGCAGCAGAGCACAGACACACAAAAGTAATTATGTGAATAGAATCATATCCCCTTTGTGTTTCTGTTTCCATTAAAAATATTACTTTTTGAGAGATAAGCATTTCGAACAAAACAAGTCATTTATTTTGTCTTGGCCTGTGTCTCGTTCGGTTTAATCTGCAGCTCCCACAGTATTAAATACCAGCTCCGACTCCGCGTCTCAATCTGAGGGATTCATGTTTGAAAAGGAGCCTCGGTACAAAAGCTCTCAGTGGAAAATACAGCACAAAAAATGTTATGAAATACAGATCATTAAGGACTAAAATAAAGCTCCGACTGGGTTTTTTCAGGTTAAAGCTTCATGGCGTTTGGGTAGAGTTTACTTTAGCTCAGCTGGTACATATTTATTTTATATTCATTTATCTGCTCATTACTGTGTGTGTGAATGTGTGTGAATGTGTGTGAATGTGTGTGAATGTGTGTGAATGTGTGTGAATGTGTGTGAACGTGTGAGTGAACGTGTGAGTGAACGTGTGAGTGGTTGGTTGATGTAAAGTGATTTGAGAGTCTTGAAGGTGGAAAAGCGCTGTATAAAAATCAGACGTTTACAGTACAAAAGGTGAGGGATTTGATTCACTTTCCTGTAGAAATGTGCCATGAAGTCAAACTGTCAAATCATCATTGTCAGAAATTCTAAAAACAACGAGGCTTCGTGAAGTTTACTACATTTACATAAATATATAGTCATATGTTTACACTGTTTGTAAAAGCGTTCACAGGCAGCAGACACAGATGGATGTTTTGTTTTCTACAGGGGTCAAAATGTTGTGGAAATGGCTGTTTCTAGGCAAATTCTGAAGTGCGATATATTACTGAAGTAAATATAGACGATAAACAATAATATTAAAATCAAAACATAAAGCAGAATTATCCCCAAAAACTGTTCTAAAAACTAATATTAAAAAAAAAACATGAGCTGAAATAACAAAACAGCAGAATCCAACACTTAAGTAATTAGTTTGTATCTATAATGAGTCATTTATTCAACCTTCTCCAGCTCAAATCTGTTCATATTGCAAAAAATTAAGCAAAAATATCCCAATATGTGCAAAGAAAAAGTCCAAAATAGTAATTATCTTTGTTCATTATTTCCTTCTAGTGCCATTGTCAGTGATGTTTTGTTATTATGAGACCCATCAGAACCTTTGGACTTAGACTTTTTTGTTATTAGCTTCATTCAGTCGTGTTTTGATTCATGTTTGTGTAATTCTGCCTAAAATAACGCAACTTAAAAGGTCCAATATTACACAAAATGGACTCCATGTTCTAAAGCTGTTCCCTCCTCAAAAACAGACCTGGAGCTGTGTTTTGTTTCATTCACACATGTTTGAGTAACACTTTATTATTAGTCTGTCTACATCTCCAAAGCTCAAAATGCTCTGTTCCACCTTGTGACGTCATGAAGTGGTAGTTTACGAGTTAACAGCTCCTTTTACCTTTAGTTCAGTAGAGATTGGCAATTCCAGGGCTGAAATGATCCAGATGATTCTAGTGAAGGTGTGTGGAGTTTAAAAACACAGTGGAGCACTTCCTGTATTACCACATGATGACATCACAAGGTGGAACAGAGTGTTTTCGGTTTGAGAGAAGAACTCAGCCTAAATCTGCAGGGTTTGTGTGTTAAACATGTGTGAATGAAACAAAACACAACTCCAGGTCTGTTTGTGACGAGGAAACATTATAACACAGATCAGAGAATAGAGTCATATGGCCCTTTAATTTTGGCGAATTATGTTTGCTCCTCTTTGAAACTTGAATGATCTGAGTCAGTTTGTTCTGCACCTGAGCCTGATGCTGCTGCATTTGAGGCTCCTCTTGCCCGTGCACTTACTTGCGATTCTTTGAAAATTTTAGCCTCCGGGTCATAAAGAGAGTTTCATGTGAACCGAAATCGCTCAGTTCCAAACAGATACTTGGCCTTTGCTCAGTCGGCCGTTTCTTTTCAAACCATCAGACGGTGGAATCGGCTCTAGACAGTCTGAAGTTTTCTGTAGACCTTAATAATTTCTCTGGACATTTGAAAAAGCACATTTGAGATAATCAAGTGTGTCCACGTCAGTGAAGGTCGTTTGTGCTGTATTCACTGTAAAAACCTGCACATAATGATCTTTATTTCTATGGACTGGAGGAAACGCATAGACTGTGAATATAAATGGACAAAGCCAACCTTTTAGCCGCCGCGTTACAAACAGGAAGTGATCGTGAACGCGCTTTCGGCTCCATCGACTCCGGCTCCAATTCACTTTACATTGACAAACTCCGCCCCTCTCTCTGTACCTGCTGCTGTCAGACTCATGTTGGTCTTAAATGTTCGTATTAACCCTCTACATGATCCTGGGGTTTTTATTTCACTATTGTGTCTGTAAATCAACATATGAACATTAATAACAGACAAATCAGGCGCCTTCTTTCCCCGAGGTCGCTCCCTCTAGCGTTAGCAACAGGTTTGATTGACAGCGTTGCTAAGCAGCTGTGCTCTGGGTTGGTTCTTTGGTTCTTTGGTTCTTTGGTTCTTTGGTTGCTGTGATCCTCAGCTCCAAATTCACCCCTAAAACTGCTCTATCCTCGAGGAGCTTCATTTGGAGCCGAACGCTGCGGGTGACGTCAGACTCACTCAGTCGCTTCTTTACACAGGCTGTGAACGTGACGCAGCTTCAGACGGTTTCAGTCCGTCACCAATGAGGCATAAATGTCAAACGCCATTGTGTGTTTAGTTTTACCAAGTGAATGTATGAATCTAAACTGTGCACACAAACACGCTATTATCAGTGTGCAGGCAGTTCCTTTTTTCAACTTTTTTGCGCAACAGAAACAGAACAAAACCTTAAAACATGAAGAGGCTGATAGAATCTAGAGCCGAGCCAGTTCTAAGATGAGCGCTGGCAATGAAATGTTAAATGGTCGCGTTTTTATATATTCCACCTTCAAGGCTCAAAGCGTTTTACATTAATGAAACACTCACCCATTCACACACACACTCACACACACATTCACACACACACTCACACACCAGTGCACGCAGACACAGGGGGCGAGGGGGGGTTAAGTGTCTTGCCCAATGAGACAACGACAGCATTCATCTGCGGGAGCTGGAATCACACTTACTGCCAACCTGTGGGTCAGTGGATTTCACCGCTGAACCAATGGCGTTTTATGTCGAGGGGAGCTGGATCACACTTACTGCCAACCTGTGGGTCAGTGGATTTCACCGCTGAACCAATGGCGTTTTATGTCGAGAGAGGGATTCGAACCGCCAACCTTCAGGCGAGACTCCGCTGCCCCCCCCCACATACCATCATATTAACAAAACGATGCATTTTACACAACTGTTGTTACTTCTGTATATTTTGTGTCGTGTCTGCTGTTTTTTACGATGCAATTCTGCTGGCGCCGACTCAACTCAAATACAGCGTAACCGTGTGATGAGGTTTAAGTGTCTCGCCCAAGGACACAACGACAGCATTCATCTGTGGGAGCTGGAATCGCACCGCCAAACTGTGGGCTGATCGCTCTACCAACGATGTTTTATGTCAAGAGCAGGATTCGAACCGGCAACAGTCGAGACGTTCAGGCAGAAATTGAAAACGTTGCCGTAACCTGCCACAAACCTGCGTATTTCCTCTTTTTGGTTATAAAATCAATCAAAAAATATAATATCTCTTATAAATAATCTCCAAAAATAATATCTTTCATTATCATAAATTCCGAGCACTTTCTCTAAAACAGTGTAAATGGGATAATTTAAAGGAACAACAACAGAAGTGTCTTTTGTACAGGGCGGCAGCAGCAGGACATGGGGTGTGGTACTTTGAATTATAAGTCAAAGCTCTTCGTATTAAACCCTGATCCGTCCTTTTATTCCTCCTCTCTCTCTCTCTCTTCCTCTCTTCCTCCGTCCATCCTCTCTGAGCTCTCTCACTTCACTCTACAGGACTCAATGGGGCTCAGAGCATCTCCACTATTAAGATGAAGTAGTCCCGCTGCCCACACGTCCGGACGTGAGGCTGGGGACGGCACCTCGGGTTTGAGGCGACGTCTTAAAGGGGCCAATGATGTTTTTTCGCCCCGTCTCCGGCTCCTCGCTGACCGCGTGAGTTTAGCCGAGGTCACGGCTTCCTCCTGCAGAAGGTAAGAAGCGGCGCCGGGTCTTCTACGTGTTTCTACGGGAGAACTGCCAAAACGAGAATCACTGATAAGGCTGGTGTTTTAGCATTGTTAGTTCAGGTTTTTATGATTATTCCAGGACTTTTAATTCATTTCAATTTGTGAGGATTATCAATATTAAGATGGTGCTGGCGCGAAAGGCACGGTGAACGTTAAGATCAGTGACAGACTCAGACTCTTGTTAAATGCAGTTTTTGTTTCGAGTCTCCGTGTGATTTGAAAACTGAATCTGAAAAATAGGTTTGCGGCTTTTCACGTGTCACATCTGTGGATTCAAGGACAACTATTGTAAGCTGTGCCACTGTAGCTGTTCTAATCCTCAAACACACAACACGCAACGGGAGAGACAGATTTTGAATTAACACTTTCTATTATTGTCAAACACATTTTAAACCCAAAAATAACAGCTTCCAAAATGACACGTTTAATTCCAGGCACCTCAAATCCCTTGTTTGGTCTTGTCTGTTCATCTTACAGTGTTATGTAATGTGTTTCTGCCAGGGAAGCACAGTAACGGCTTGATTTACTGGGGTGGCAGAATCCTTCCATTTATTTATATATTTTGCATTACTTGTGGTTGTTGCTCTTGCCAAAGGCTGAAGCAGGACTATAGCCGACAGAAAACAAAAGAACTACGGCAGAACCGTCAGATTGGCGATTAGTGATGTGAATCGGCTCTTTTGAACGATTCCTTCACGTGAACGGTTGGATCCGAATCACATTTTTAAAAGGAGACGAATCTTTTTCTTTCTAATTTGTCTGCATTTTTATACTGATTAACTCTGAACCGACACAAGAATCGACACAGAAGCAGAGCAGGCGACACGAGTGAGACTTATGCACAAAACACATATTTGACATCATAATAAGAGTTCGTTTTTAAATTAGTATTATTGTAGTCTTTTGTTTAGATTCTGAATAATTCCAAAGGGTAAAGTCACTCCCACTCTCAGTTTGAACCATTTTAAACACATCTGAGCCTTGGTCGATTCTCTCTGTGATTAGTTTGTAGATAAAATGAGGCTTCTGTCAAATAAATAAATAGTTAAAGAGCCAGTATTTTGAACGGCTCTTTGACATGAACAGATTCAAAAGATTCAGATCCCATAAAAGAGCCGAAAGTCCCATCACTATTAGTGCTATAGAACCATATAGTATCTTTTAAATGTCTGCTAACGTCACGCTAACGCACATCGAAAGTGTCCAACCAAACTGCTGAGCTCACATTAAGACGACCTGATGTGGGTTACATAACAGATGTCAGTGTGTGACCTATTCACAAAGAAAACAAGGCCTGGAGCCGTTTGTCACAGCTCTGACAGTGTCAACAGCTCA
>KN470041.1:8580-63478 GCA_000787095.1 Periophthalmodon schlosseri
CTGGGAGAGATCGCTAGATTGCTCAAACATGCATGGACGACGTCTAAAACCACTTCAGGCATGTTTTTGATGAGGGAACAATGTTATAACATGGTAGAAAGCTCCAAAAAGTTGATTTTGCATAATACTCCCTCTTTAATAATAATTTTAAAAAGATATGTGTGTTAAGATATAAATGTTTTAAGCTATTTCTCCAAGTGTGGGTCCCTTTATAACCAACATGGGGAACGCTTGAATTGGTGTGTTTGTATTCACCTTTGGTCCTGGTCTCCCACTCTCCCCTGGCTGCCCCTGTGATAAAAAAAAAACCAAAACAACAAAAACACTATTTCTCCTGACATTTTTAAAGATTCCTTTGTCACTTTGACACAATATTACCTTAAATAAAAAGTACTCAGGGGAGTATGGGTAGGGTTGCTGTGTTTCGGGATCATAACCTTCTTGTCTCCTCCTCTCCATCTCCTCTCTCCTCCTCTCCCACTCCATCCTCTCTCTCTCCAAGTCTTCCTCAGGCCTCTCCGGGTCCGGGTCTCGGTCCAGATCCCCGTTGGTCCCCGCTCGGTCTAGATCCTGGTCTAGATCTTGTTCTTTTGTCCTCTCTCTCTCCGCTTGCCTCTCCAGTTCTCTCTCTCTCTCCAACTCCTCTCTCTCTCGCTCCATCGCAAGTCGCTCCCTCTCTCTGTCCTGCTCGAGCTCGTCCCCGTCTAAATCTTCATCTTCGTCATCTGTGGTCCACTCGTAGTCTCCGCTCTCCTCCTCTTCCTCAAAAACAGGGTCATAGCTTGTTTCTGTAGGTTTTGCGTCCCACTCGTCAGTTTTTTCCTCCGCGATTTGGCTCTCTGTGGCGAGGTAGCTCGGTCCGCCCCTCACTCCGAGCTTACCACTAGGTCTATATGGCTTTTCTGGCTTTTTGTTCTGGAAAAAAATATGTTTGAGGACACTTAAAATTCACCAAAATCACTCAAACTAAGTATCATGTTTTTTATATTGTAGGTTTTCGATTCCATTAAATTTCTATCGGGATGTAGTCTTCAAAGGTGCACTGCGTAACTCTGCAGGTTGAGGGGTATATATCGCCCGCTTGTCTCCATGGTGATTATTATTGCTTTGTTGGAATGCTCCACAATAAAGCATTAAACTTATCTCGCTCAATGTGGACAATAATAATAATAATAATAATAATAATGATGCATCACATTTATACAGCGCCTTTTTGGACACTCAAAAGATCCTATTGTAGCCACAGCTGCCCTAGGACAGACTGACGGACAAGCTGCAAGAAGGTGACGCCCCCAGGCCGAGTCACAGGTCAGATCTGTGGAAAGGTAACCCCGCTCACTGTATGAACGCTTGTTTTTCAGTGATTTTGAGCAACAGAAACACCCTTAATGACGTTAATGCTACCTATATACTTGAATGCTGGAACATTCCAGACAAAGCAATCACATCTCCCTGGAGACAAGCAGTTGCTTTCCCACCAAGAGAAAAGTTACGCAGTGCACCTTTAAATGAGAAGGGAGCGGGTAAATAAATTACGGACAACAGACTCTATGTAACTGATACAGGAACACTGCACCTGCCCCAGCTCAGACAGAAACACATTTGAAATAAAATTAAACTTACTCTGAAGCTGTTATAACCTCGAGCTCCTGACGTGAGATACTGAAATAAACAGAGCAATGCTGGTTCAGTGTCACTGTTAAATCTTTATTATAACTATCATTATTCAAGTGAAATATAAAGTGTGTACTTGTGGTGCTTCTTTGAACGGGCCTGTCCTGCCTGCAGCCCCCGGCATGAGCGCCTGCAATGGCAACATTTCATTGGAAAAACAAAATATATCCTTATCGTGAACCATTTAAACAATAGAAATTACAGTTATGATTTGACTTAGCACTGATCTTCAAATCTGGATGTTTTTGTGATTCTGTGGTTTCCTGTTTCATCCAGCTCCATTCTCAAACATAGAAACATATCTACTTTTCTTGTCCTCCTATTGGTCGGCCTGCAGTGGCGGAATGTAACAAAGTAAAAGTAGTAAAGTACTGTACTTAAATACATTTTTTGGTATCTGTACTTTATTTAAGTACATTTTACAGTGGATACTTTTTACTTTTACGTCACTACATTTGAGAGCAGTATCTGTACTTTCTACTTCACTACATTTTTTAACTGGACTGAAAAGTGAAAGTATTTTTTTATTATTGTATCAGACCTGCAGAAAAGCCTGAGGTTTATTTTTTATCAAGTTCATAGTTTGTCTGTGTAATCTCTCTCTCGTCCAGGTATGATCCATAGTAAAAGAAAAATTCAAATCTGTCAACTGGACAAAAAGTTGTAGGAGTGAAGACGTTTGGCTGCTCGTCCAAGCCGCTTCTTCAGTTCTGGTCAGATCACTGCTGGACACTGCCTTATATCTGTCTGAAGGGAGGAGCTAACAACACCGAAACACACCTATTTGTTTAGTTTGTTTGCTAACTAGGTCTAATGAGCTACAATAAGTGTGAGCTGTGCCTGAGTCATACTTTGCATAATCATTCAGGCCCCTAATGGTCTGTGCTCTAATGCCATAATCAGTCTGAGGATGGAGTTATAAACAGAAGATAGATGAGAGTCAGATAGATACAAGGCAGTGTCCAGCAGTAATCTGACCAGAACTGAAGAAGTGGCTTGGATGAGCAGTCAAACGTCTTCACTCCAAGGTTTTGTCCAGTTGATAGATTTGAATTTTTCTTTTACTAAAGTTCATAGTTTGAGCAAACAAAAAATACAAGTAAAAACATCAATTCAATTGTTATTTAGCATGATTCAGTACATTTGAAGCTTCATAAGACCTCAAAATATGCACGAAACAGGTACTTTAATACTTGAATTACAGGTAAGCAGATTTTTTTCATGTGACACTTTAACTTTTACTTGAGTATTTTTTTGCTCCAATATCTGTACTTTTACTTAAGCAACAAAACTGAGTACTTCCTCCACTACTGTCAGCCTGTGTCGTGCAGCAGCGACAGATGATGGTATGAACCAGAATAACCCCATGGAAATAAAGTGTTTTATTCTAAATATTCTGTTTTATATGTGCATAAACAGACCATACAAAAAGAACATATTGTACATATACAGCTTAGCTCTGTCCCTACCTATGTTTTTAATGTATTTTTTGGATTTTTATGATAAAAATTGAGACATAGGCTCTAAGAAAATTATAATTTCAATATGTTAATTTGAATATTCCCAACCACAGAAAAAAAATCTTCAAACTATTCTCGGACTTACCCCTGAATGAGTCCACCGCACACTTTTTCTCACCCTGACTTTAGAAACCTGTCAAGTCCATACATGAATATTGTCATAATCTGCATTCACAACAACAGCAAAAATATATGAAGTATTTCCATAATAAACAGAGTCACTAGAAAAAGGACCGACACCCAGTTTGTTTAAACACCTTTACTTGTACATGCAGAGCCGTAAACAAAGACACAAAATACAGCAACAGAAATACATTTCACCAGTGAAAAAGGCTGAGACTGTTACACTTGTAAACTGTGTCCAGAAACCACAAAACATTCAAATAAATTAAGTATGTAGCATGAGAAGTACTGCTGTGGATAGTGATGGGTCATTTTAATAAATACGTTTGATGTAAAAAGGGTAAAGCCAAAGACATAAAAAACAATAATTACAGATATTTTAAAATTAAATCCAAAAATGTTGAGGTTTTGTTCTGCCTGGATGTGTGTCCACATGAGACGCTGCTGTGAAATCTTACTCTATAGACAGACTCTCTGGAGCTAAGAGGCGTCCTGTTTAAAAATAAGAAAGAGAAAGTATTAAAAAAACTAATCTTCGTTTGGGCGCCGCCTACTGCTTAAGGTGAGACAGTGCAGGCTTAACTTGTGTGTGTGAAATATCTGTGTTTTTGGTCATTTTGCTGTCAACATATGATACACTTTCACATGGAAACAGCAAACCTGTCCCATCTGTACAATTAAAATGTTTTATTATTTCATTTAATCATCTTCACGTCCATAGATCCATATGGGACACATAAAGGCCGTTTCCTCAGCGTGCGTTATTCTCCCATAGGGACATAAAGATCTTAAAGCTACCGTCTGTAATTAGACTGGCCAACTCATTCTTGTTGTATTCTCACATATCACCACTAGGTGCACTACATTGCTGCAGTCTGAGAGTGTGCCAGCTTTGGCCTGACGAGGACCAGAGAGCACAGGTGAGCAGAGGGGGGAGGGGCCAGGTGAGGGGAGAGAGGAGGTGTTTTCAGTCTAATCCTTGTGATGTCATGTGGGAATACAAGAAGTGCTCCACTGTGTTTTTAAACTTCATACACCTTCACCAGAATCATTTGGATCTACTGTTAAAAAAAAATTAAATAAACGTATAGCTTTAAAGTAGCTCCTACACACACCAAATATTACAATCTTGATTTTTTTTCAAGATTTTGAAGGATCACACAGAAGCATTTGCATGTCTAATTGTCAATTTAAGTTTTACCAACAAAAAATGACACAAAATTTGAAATTTTGCACCAGAAAAGTACAAAATCTCAAATCCCCTCTGTAAATCTTTTTGTATCTAATATATTAACAAACTGAAGCCCATAAATGCCTTGGTTATATATGAAAACTTTACATGAAGAAAAACCTAAAAGTTTAAAAAAGACTTTTTCCTTTTCCCCTGCAGTGTCTCACCTTAATGACTGTTTGACTCATTCTCCAATAAACACACTTTATGGAACATGCTCAAAGCATGCTGGGAGCATCCGGCCTCATGCTTTGGTTCAGTGGGTCTTTTACATCTATGTCACATTCAGCATTCACATATAATGCAACTTTTGCACTGGTGAAATCTTTAAAATGTGAGGTTGTTTAGTTCATCTGAATGAGTCAATGAAACAGAAAGAGCAAACAAAGTATTGTGCATTCAACCATGCAAAGAGAAGAGTGAACAAAGAGAAGAATGAACAGCATTGTGCATTCAGCCGTGCAAAGAGAAGAGCGAACAGAAGCAGGACAAGTGTAGAAAGTACTTTTATTTTTACCGTGTCTGGTTCTTCTGTGGGAGGAGTATCCATCAGATCTGACTCCTGACGAAACAAAACATGAAGAAATAAAGGTTAAAATGCATTACGTAACTTGCTTGTTTGCATAGCGATGTTATTACTTTGCCTGAAATGTTTCACATTATGGCTGACATGAAACTCATCTGGGAATAAGCAGGTCAGACACAGTTACAGGTCAGATCTGTGGAGAGGCGACCACACCCACTGTATACATGCATGTTTTTCATGGGACATTTGAGCAATAAAAAGTTATAGGCAAGACTAACTGAATAAATATAACATGTCTAATGCCATAGTCTGGGACATTCCAGATAAAACAACATCTTTATGAGACAAGCAGGTGGCGGACCCTCTGTTACACAGTGCACCTTTAAGGCTGTTGTAGTTGTTGTTGGGAAAAATCTCTTACAGGGAACATATTGTAATGATGTGATATTTTGTGTTTAGCTCAGAGTTGATCTTTTGTTTGTTGTTTGTTTGTTCTTGTATTTGTTTATGTGTTGTGAACGTAACTGCTTTTGTACGTGACACTTGGTTGCTATGCCGACGAGTTGATGTGAAGGTTCCATTGGTCAGTTACTGGTCTGTTTTGGAGATGAGTATTTATTTATATATTTTTATGTTATAAGGGTGTTACCTCATCATAAGCGTACTCAGAGTAACTAAAATTAGTTTTCACCTTTCCTCTGTCCCCGCCCACATCTCTGTACTTACTTGCAATTATTCAAAACATTCAGATTTTTTAAAAAGTATTTATTTTTATAAGGGTGTTACCTCATCATAAGCTTACTCAGAGTAATTAAAATTAGTTTTCACCTTTCCTCTATCCCCGCCCACATCTCTGTACTTACTTGCAATTATTCAAAACATTCAGAATCTGAGTCAACTTAAAAATGTCACAGAGCTATTTTTCAACAATTTAAACAAGTATATTCAAATCTGCTGCTTACTGCGGTGAAGTGCCACAGTGAAGAGGCAGAACAATGCATAACTTGTCCCTGCATTCTGAATGGAACTTTGTGATGACACAGATAGAGACAGTCCTTTTTAGAACTCAGCGCTACTTCTTGTTATGTTTACCTTTACCTGCACTACTCCAACAGATGAAGTGAACATGAACACACTGTCAACTTGGGGGCTTTAATGTATAGGACTGTAACGGTTAATCCAGTAATCTACTATTAAAAAAAATGTGTAGCGACAGTAGCTCAGTTAGTAGAGCGTTTGTCCACTGATCTGAAGATTGGCGGTTTGAATCCCGCTCTCGACATGAACATCATTGGTTAAGCGATCCGATCCAATGGCCCACAGGTTGGCAGTGCGATTCCAGCTCCCACAGATGAATGCTTTCGTTATGTCCTTGAGCAAGACACTTAACCCCCCTCGCCCCCAGTGTCTGTGTACACTGGTGTATGAATGTGTGTGTGAATGGGTGAGTGATTCCTTAATGTCACTGGTGTAGAATGTGTGTGTGAATGGGTGAGTGATTCCTTAATGTAAAGCGCTTTGAGTGACTTGAAGGTGGAAAAGCGCTGTATAAAAAAGTGACCTTTTACCATTATCATAGTTGTATTTTAATAATCATAATCGTTTTCTGTACTATACTGACTCTTTCCAAATAGAAAGTAGCAGTAGCTAAATCTTTTCTTTTGTAAGATTAATTAATTTGTACATGGTCCCTGACAAATAAAGAATAAAAAAAGAAAGAACGGAACACACGAAAACACCTTTTTATAAAAAAAATGGTGGCAATATTACATCTAAATATATCTTTTCATTTTATTTTTAAATATTCTCTGTCTAGAAGCATTCAGTCACCATATTTCAATCTTTATTTGGTTGATAATGTATTCAAAACGTGTCAGTGTACAGTAGAAATAATCGGTTGACTAGTCGACTAATAAAAAAATAATAATTGTTGACTAGTTGACTAATAAAAAAAAATAAATCATTGACTAGTCGACTAATTTTAAAAAATCGTTGACTAGTCGACTAATAAAAAAATTAAAATTGTTGACTAGTTGATTAATAAAAAAAAAATAAATCGACTAGTCGACTAATTTAAAAAAATCGTTGACTAGTCGACTAATTAAAAAATAAAAATTGTTGACTAGTCGACCAATAAAAAAATTTGTTGACTCATTGACTCATAAAAAAATTGTTGACTAGTCGACTAATAAAAAAATAAAAATTGTTTACTAGTTGACTAATAAAAAAATAAAAATTGTTGACTAGTCGACTAATAAAAAAATAATTCGTTGACTAGTCTAATAAAAAAAAATTGTTGACTAGTCGACTAATAAAAAAAATAAAAAATTGTTGACTAGTTGACAAATAAAAAAATAAATTGTTGAGTCGACTGATTAAAAAAACATTGCTGACTAGTCAACTAATAAAAAAAATAAAAAATTGTTGATTAGTTGACTAATAAAAAAAATTGTTCACTAGTCGACTAATTAAAAAAAAATTGTTGACTAGTCGACTAATAAAAAAAATAAAAAATTGTTGATTAGTCGACTAATAAAAAAATAAATGGTTGACTAGTCGACTAATTTAAAAAAAATTGTTGACTAGTCGACTAATAAAAAAAATAAAAAATTGTTGACTAGTCGACTAATAAAAAAATAAATCGTTGACTAGTCGACCAATTTAAAAAAAATTGCTGACTAGTCGACTAATAAAAAAAAATAAATTGTTGACTAGTCGACTTATAAAAAAAAATAAAAATTGTTGACTAGTCGACTAATAAAAAAAATGGTTGACTAGTCAACTAATTTAAAAAAAATTGTTGACTAGTTGACTAATAAAAAAAATAAAAAAAAGTTGACTAGTCGATTAACAAAAAAAATGAATCATTTAGTTGCAGCCCTGTTGTCGTACGTATAATGACTTGGCCAGTCACTTACCTGTTCCTCTCTCATGTGCTCTGCTGTTTCAGTTTGCTCAGGCCTGTGGATGGACATCTCTTCTTCCTAACCAGATTCAAACATGCAAAAATAAATACAATAGTTTCTCATTTACAGATTTAGACACAGGGACAGCGTGACTGTGCTCAGCTGCCCTCACTCCTCTTCTATCTCCAAACACAATGAGATTTTCTGTTACGCTCAAGTTCAGTGCAAAACATTTCATGCAGATCTTTGGATGAAGGCTACAGAAGCAGGCTGTTTATTTATAACAGATTAAATGAATAAATTAATAGTTATTCTTCATTTCTAAAGGAACACTGTGTAACTTTTCTGGGGGAGGGGTCGCCACAAGTTTGTCTGCAGGTGGATGTTACTGTTTTGCCTGGAATGTTCCACAGGATGGCATTAAACTTATTCATATCAACGGAGACAAGTAGGTGATGCTTCCAGGCCAAGTTACGTTATTTTTGTTAACGAATAAGTTATGTTTGTTAACGTATTTCTATCAATTAAACACCTGAAATTAAATAAATGCATTGTAAAGCTTAATGCCATATTGTGGAACATTCCAAGCAAAGTAATAAAATTTCCATAACAATGAGGTGGCATGAAGCTCAACGCTTCCCATTCTTTTTTCCCATAGACTTTCTGAAAAAAACTATTAAAAGTTTGAACACTCGCTCAGAGTTAATCCTGTGGCAACGAAAGACCTCCGCTCCCCACTGGTTTCGGAAGTACATTTCCCATTCTTTTTTCCCATAGACTTTCTGAAAAAAACTATTAAAAGTTTGAACACTCGCTCAGAGTTAATCCTGTGGCAACGAATGACAACAAGACCTATAATTTGATGTAAGTTGTGTTTTAAATGTGGTTATTGGACTTAAAACAACCGCGTTATGGAGATTAGTTAGCATGTAGCTGGTTAGCACGTAGCTGTGTAGTACGTAGCTGGTTAGCATGTAGCTGGTTAGCCTCTGCGATGCCTTTGAACTCTTAATACTTGAATTTTTCTAAAAGTCAATGGGAAACATAAATGGAAAATTTACTTCCGGAACTAGAGCGGAAGTAAAGTTGGTAGTGGGCGGGTCTGTTGAGCTCCATACCCCCCACCAGAAAAGTTACATAGTGCAGCTTTAGAGAATGAAAGAAAACAGAGACAAGAACAGTGTTTACTTGAGACATTTTGCTTCATATTCACATTCAGTCTTTTACCAGTAATTAGCTTTAGTTGATCACGTATTATTGGTTATTTTATGTAAGTAAAAATATTAAATTATATATTGTATTAAAAATTTAAAATTACATGTGAGTGGGTGGGGGTGAGGAAATTATTTTAAATGTCTGTTTAAAGCACTTTGGGTTTGATTTGATTTAATTTATAATAAAATACTAGATAGATAGATAGATAGATAGATAGATGACAGATAGATAGTACTTTATTCATCTATCTAATATAAAACAAATGCATTTTTACAAAAAGATATTCACACATTTATATAAAATAAACCACATTTAAACTTATATTCCCCCTCAATATTGTGCACCAACATTTTTTTCTCTGAACAGATTTAAAATAAAAAAGACACTCCTCCATATTTAAAACTTTGATGAAATGTGTGTGTGTTAATCGGGCGTTTTACCTGCTTGTTGTCAGTCCCGTCGCGAGAAACAAAAGACTCATCTGGGAATATGGGCTCCTATTAAAAAGAACATAATGATTTTGGTTTTGTGTTGTGCGATGGCGGAGGCGGTGGGTTAATGGGGAAAGTGGGCGTGTCATTAATCAGAGGTGTAAGTGTGGGCACAGTCCAATTACTCCTCAGACACTCGAGCATAATATGAGTTGGTGAGAGTTTGACAGTTTTCTTGTTAGCAACAGACCCCCACAGTGACGAGTCTGCCCAAGTCTAACAACCTCAACTACATCATTATATCCAACACTCTTCTCACTGTTTATGAATTAGTCATGTCTTTTTGCTGCTTACCTCATAACTGTACTCTCCTGCAGCGTACAGCTCATCCGGCTCCTCCCCCCCTTCGTCAGTGTCACTCTATTAAAAAGAGATGAGACAATTAGCCAATGTAACTAAAAGGCCCATATTACGCTGTTTTCTGATCTATGTTATAATGTTGTTTCCTCATTAAAAACATACCTGGAGTTGTGTTTTGTTTCATTCACACATGTTTAACACACAAACCCTGCATATTTAGGCTGAGTTCTTCTCTCAAACTGAAAACACTCCACACTGTGATGTCATGTGATAATACAGGAAGTGCTCTACTGTCGTTTTAAACTCCATACACCTTCACTAGAGTCATCACTAGGATGATTTCAGCCCTGGAATTCCCGATCTCTTCAGAACAAAAGGTAAACTGTAGCTGTTAACTTGAAAACTACCACTTCATGACATCATAAGAGAGTAGAACAGAGCATTTTGCGCTTTGGAGATGTAAACAGACTAAAAATAAAGGTATGTGTGAATGAAACAAAACACAACTCCTGGTATGTTTTTGAGGAGGTAGCAACATAATAACATGGCTTAAAGCTCACAAGAGTCAATTTTGCGTAATATAGGACCTTTAAGTATTTGTCAATATACAATTGAAACCAGAAGTTTACATACACTATATAAAAAGACACATACTTTTTTTACTCACAGTCTGACTTGAAATCAGACTAAACTTTTCCTGTTTTAGGTCAATTAGGATTAACAAAATTATTTCTATTTGCTAAATGCCAGAATAATGAGAGAAGGATTTTTTAGACAATTTTTCATTACTTTCTTCAAAGTCAGAAGTTTATATACATTTCATTAGTATCTGGTCAAACATTTTGGATATCTCACAATAGTTGGCAGGAATTTTGGCCCATTCCTCCAGACAGAACTGGTGTAACTGAGCCAAGTTTGTAGGCCGTCTTGCTCACACATGTTTTTTCAGGTCTGCCCATACATTTTCAATAGGATTAAGATCAGGGCTTTGTGACGGCCACTACAAAACATTGACTTTGTTATCCTTAAGCCACTTTGTAACCAGTTTAGCAGTACACTTCGGGTCACTGTCCGTTTGGAAGACCCATTTGCACCAAAGCTTTAACTTCCTGGCTGATGTCTGGAGATGTTGCTTCAGTATTTCCACATAATGTTCTTTCCTCATGATGCCATCTATTTTGTGAAGTGCACCAGTCCCTCCTGCAGCAAAACAACCCCACAACATGATGCTGCCACCCCCATATTTCACAGTTGGGATGGTGTTTTCAGGTTTGCAAGCTTCCCCTTTTTCCTTCAAACGACCAAACAGTTCAATTTTAGTTTCGTCAGGCCACAGGACATGTCTCCAAAAATGAAGGTCTTTGTCCCTGTGTGCATTTGCAAACTGTAATCCGTCTTTTAATATTTCTTTTGGAGTAATGGCTTCTTCCTGCAGAGTGGCCTTTCAGCCCATGTCGGTACAGTGCTCGTTTCACTGTGGATAATGACACACTCTTACCAGCTTCAGCAGCATCTTCACAAAGTCTTTTGCTTTTGTTCTTGGGTTGATGCACATTTTGGACCAAAGCACGTTCATCTCTGGGACACAGAACCTGTCTCCTTCCTGAGTGGTGTGATGGCTGGACATTCCCATGGTGTTTATACTTGTGTATAATTGTTTGAAAAGATGAACGTGGCACCTTCAGGCATCTGGAAATTGCACCCAAGGATGAACCAGGCTTATGTAAGTCCTCAATTCTCTTCCTGATATCTTGGCTGATTTCTTTTGACTTTCCCACGGTGTTACACAAAGAAGCAGTGTGTTTCAGGTGTGTCTTCAAATACATCCACAGGTGTGTCTCTAATTAACTCAAATGTCATCAAAAAACCTACCAGAAGCTTCCAAAGACATGAAAGCAAATATAAATAATTTTGGTAATCCTAATTGAACTAAAACAGGAAAAGTTTAGTCTGATTTCATGTGAGACAGTGAGAAAAAAAAAACAAAAAACAAAAACGTATGTGTCTTTTTATATAATGTATGTAAACTTCTGGTTTCAACTGTACGTCCATTTAAAACTTCTGGTTTCACTGTATATCAATGCATCAATACAGAAAACTAAACTTGACTTGCCAAACGATTATAATGCCAAGCACATACAACGCAGCCCATTTAAACAAACAACAAAACAGCTACCAGCAAACGCATGCACACATCCATTACAATATATCATGGTGAGGTTATCATGTGTTTAAAGTAGTTTATTTCAGAGTTTAAGCTCTTAATACACCAGCCTAATGGAAGCAAAGCATTCATTATAATTTAAAGCAGAGTTAGTTGTGTTTACAGTTTAGGTTGAGTTCTGTTGGGCCATTCTAAAGCCACACTGACGGACATTTACCAGGCGGTGTCTCTGCCTCTTATGTCGTCCTTTATTTCCTTTGCCCTGGTTAAAGGTTCAGTCACAGAGAGACAAGGTGAGAGTTTCTCATGCTTAAATATCGTCATATGTAACAGAATGAACACCAAACAAACCCAGGTGTTTTTGTGGAGTTTAAACTGAATTAGATCAGTGGTTTTCAAATTCTGCAGTACTGGGGCTGATTGATGCTACACTAGGCACCACTGGTTTTCTTGTATTTATTTTATTTTGAGATAAATCGACAAAAGAAGGTGGCAAACTTCCCCTCCAGGAAAGTTATGTAGTGCACTTTAATGTATGCTTTTGGTCACGCCTTGGTTATGGTTTATTTCTTCTGCAGACCTGGTTTAGCCCTAGTTTGGACCTGGAATCTAGACGTTACTTCATGTTTGAAAACCACTGATTTAGGTTATAGCAAAATGTTTAAAATCATTTAGACTGACCTCCTGCCTTCCCTATTTTTATTATAAATTTGAATGAATTGGTGATAGCTGTTTCAGTCTTCAATGAATAAGAGAGAATGGTTGATGGTGATACTGGATAATAACTTTCTCAGTGTTTAGGATGTGCTTCAGCTACATGTTTCAGACATAGACTGTATAAAGAAGTGGACTAAGTGAGTGTGACGTCACCCACAGCGTTCGGCTCCAGTCAAATGAAGCTCATCGAGGCTAGAGCAGTTATAGGGGCCAATTTGGAGTCAAGTTGCATATTAGGAATTCCGACCACGAGTATCATAGCAACCAAAGAGCCAATCCGTAGCGAGGCTGTTGAAAGTAACACTCCTTCCTGCCCACAACGCTGGTTTAGCAGGGAGCGGGCGCTTAGCAACGCTGTCAATCTGTTGCTAATTCTAGCGGGAGCGACCTTGGGGAAAGAAGGCGCCTAATTTGTTTGTTATTAATGTTCATATCTTAAATTACTGACACAATAGCGAATTAATAACACCAGGATCATGTAGCGCGGGTTAATATGAACAGCTCAAAATGACAAGCCTGAGAGCAGCAGTTACAGAGAGAGAGGCCACAGTTTTTCAATGTAAAGTGAATTGGAGCCAGAGTCGATGGAGCCTATAGAAAGTGAATTGAAGCCAGAGTCGGTGGAGCCGGAAGCGCATCCATGCTCACTTCCTATCTGGAACGCGGCGCTAGCAGGTTAGCTATGTCCATTTATATATACAGTCTATGGCTTCAGCTAATGCAAACATGAAGAGAGTGCAAAATTTTAAAATATAATTCACAATCTAAACACATTTGGTATTGTTTTGTGTTTTGTGTATGTGTGTGCTACTGGTTTATGTTGTTTCTTTGGTGTAAGTGAATAGTCAAATATATGAAAGGCAGAAGTTCAGAACTTATTTTTCTTTCAATAAATTGTTAAAAAGATATCATGCAATTATGTTTATGTGGAATTATAATTGTTAACCTATAAATTAATCTGAAATCTGATACATTGTTTGCATGTTCACATTGCAGCTTTACCTTCCCACGGTTTTTCTTTTTATGTCCTGAGTTTTTCTTTTGTAAATCTTCATGACTCAAGATCAGAGTCTCAACAACCGGATCTGACGACTTTAACACTGTCTATAATGGACAATAAACAAAACATTACATTAATTACTTTAGAATGATACTTTAAGTGTATTAAAAGTGCATATGACAGGTTAGACTATTCATTACACAAAAACATAAATAACATTATATTTAAGATTTGACTAAAAATCTTGCCTAGTTTTTCTAGTTTTCTTTATTTTGTTAAGGTTTATAATTTTACTTCCTGGTTGAACACAGGCAGCAGATGTGACACACGTAGAGGTAAGTCCATAACTTTTACCTAGCAACCATAATGTTAACAAGGGTCAAAAAACTTGTTTAAATTGCACAATAGTTACCATTGGATTAATAAAAAATATACCTTTATTTTGTCATATGAAGGTTTAAACTCTCATAAGAATGTCTTCCTTGCTTGTTAATGATCCCTGCATTTTGGATTACCGATTACTATGGATTATCTGCCGATACTATGAAGTATCTGCCAATTCCCAATATCAACCAATACCAGAGCAGAAACTAAAAACTGCATATGCATTCATTTACTTAAAACAAAAATAAAATAAGACAAAACTGATCCAAATGTGTTATGTAGCTGTTATTTGTCCCTCAAGTAACTACAGAACAGCTTTTTATAGATAAACGTTCAAACATTATGGGACTTTCCGGGCTGAGTATAACTAGTAAATTGTCTTGATATCCTGAAGGGAGGAGCTAACTACACTGAAACTACAAACACCTGTTTTCCTTGAACAGGAATGAGGGCCTCAGACATCTATCTCCCATCTATAACTCCATCCTCAGATCCAAAGCAAAACAAAGAAAACAACAGGGCTAGCCAGGATGCTAATAGGTGTGAAATCACTCATGAGGGGCTTGAATGACTATGCTAAATAGGACTCAGGCACAGTGCACACTAGCCTACAAACAGAAACTGTAGACAATAGCTGTTTTTAGTTTCAGTGTAGTTAGCTCCTTCCTTCAGATAAATATAAGGCAGTGTCCAGCAGTAATCTGACCAGAACTGAAGAAGCAGCTTGGACGAAGTGAAACATCTTCACTCCTACAACGTTTTGTCCAGCTGATAGATTTTTCTTTTGCTGTGAATCAGACCTGGACGACTAAGGGATTACACAGATATATCAGCTGAATCGATATTTGGAAGCCGATATCAGATCCAGCAATTTGCAAACCGTGCTGATGACATATGTAGAGGTATTCGGTTTTAGAACTTAGCCTACCGCTTCTCACTGCCACTTGACTGATGTAAAACTATGGTAGACATTTCGCACAGGTACGATTCCACCAAACCAAGTCAGAATTAGACAAACATGATCATATCCACTTTCAAATCAAATACCTTATTAGCTGTTGTATCACTGGTGGAGTTGGTAACAGTCCAGTTTGATTTTACTGATGCGTTTTCCATTTTCCCAGGTTCCTTAAACTTTATGTGAGACGTGCTCTGCTCCTCTCCGTTCAGGGTCCATAACGTTGGTCCTTCAGCTGTTCCATTCAAAAGGTCCTGTACACAAAGTAAAAGTTGTTCTGTAGTTACTTGAGAGATAATTAACAGCTACATGACACATTTGGATCAGTTTTGTCTTATTTTAGTTTTGTTTTTAGGAAATTTTAGTCTCTGCACTGGTATCGACTGATATCGGGTATCGGCACATGCTTAAAGCTACAGTATCAGAATCAGTATCGGGAATAAAAGAGTTGGATCCTTACTTAAGTAGTTACAAAGCCAGATTCATTATTAATCATGGTTTATTGAGCTTAATTATGTTTAGTTAATATAAAGTGGCAGCGAGGTGTTTACTTACAGACTCTAGATCTCTGTCAAAAGCAGGATCTGCCAGTTCAGACAGCGGCTGGTCTGGAAACTTCAATGAACTCTTAAAAAAGGAAATAGGAATAACAATATTTAAGAATTGTTTTCAGGGAATAGTTTAGGTCGACATGTCATAACATTTTAAGAGATACAATTTAAGATTTGAGATGTAAAATTGGCTTTTAAAGTGTCAAAACTCAGTTGTTTTGGTCTGGTTTGCGTTCAGCACCTCTGAAATTACTGATGTTATCGGCTAAAACTGGCATAAAGTTCGATATCTTTTCTGTCAGCACGCATTACCTTAAGAGGATCTATTCTCACTGTGTCAGAAGACGGGGGTATTCACTAGCACTGGCGTCACTAAGAGCCATGTTCGATATTTGTGGATTGAGGACAGAAGCTCCCAATGTGTCTTCCGTTTATTTTCCGTTAATTTGACTCAAGTTAAAAGTGGACGCAAACTGATCATGGGCTTTAAAGGGCCCATATTACGCTGTTTTCTGATCTATGTTCTAATGATGTTTCCTCATCACAAACAGACCTGGAGTTGTGTTTTGTTTCATTCACACATGTTTACCACACAAACCCTGCATATTTAGGCTGAGTTCTTCTCTCAAACAGAAAACACCCTGTTCCACCTTGTGATGTCATGTGATAATACAGGAAGTGCTCCACTGTGTTTTTAAACTCCATACACCTTCACTAGAATCATTTGGATGATTTCAGCCCTGGAATTGCCAATCTCCACTGAACAAAAGGTAAAATGTAGCTGTTAACTTGAAAATTACCACTTCATGACATCACAAGGTGGAACAGAGCATTTTGAGCTTTGGAGATGTAGACAAACTAATAATAAAGGGTTACTCAAACATGTGTGAATAAAACAAAACACAACTCCAGGTATGTTTTTGATGAGGTAACAACATTATAATATGGCTTAAAGCTCACAAGAGTCAATTTTGTGTAATATAGGACCTTTAAGCGATGCAAAATTAGGACCATTGCCATAGAAACGGAACATATCAAAACATTTTGAATTATAAAAAAAAAATATGAACAGATCATATCCATGTGACATCAAAACACTGAATAGAGCAGTTATTCTGTGGTAGTTTGTTTAAATCGGCTCTATTGTCCTTGTGTCGGCTCTATAGTTATAATCTATGACGCCTGTGGATCATGTGTTATAATTTGGACATTTTAAATCGCAATATTCATCTAAAACGACTTAATAAAAGAAACAAGTCCACTGACTTCCGTGTTAGAAAACTGCGGTGCCCAATGGGAGCTGACGTCGCAATAAACGTCATCACAACAAAGAGCCGAAGAGCTGTCGGCGCCCCCTATGGATAGCTGCACATCACACTAGCGAGTAGCAGATTTTTTTTCATTTGTACCAAAATGACCAAAATGAGTATCATCGATCAAGAAAATAAAATTGGAGAACAAAGTAAGTGCACAAGTGGAGGTGAAAACAAGGATTGATCAGCAAAATGGTATCTTGAAAATAAGCAATTAAATATTACGCAAACATTCACGAATCACTCCAAATACAACTTCAGGTGAGTAAATGTTGAGGGTAAAAAACTATAACATGGTTAAAAGCTCTGAAAAGTCGATTTTGCAGAATAGGTCTGGTTTAACTGCTGCAGGTACTTACACTTTGTTCATAGTAAATGTCTGTGATCACGGGGCCATCTACAAAATACAAAAACTATCCTCTGCCACCTCAAAGGAACTGAAGTCAAATCATTTTTCACAATAGTGTTAGACAGTATTTGATAGTAAGACCATATTTATATACAGATGGCAGGTCTTATCTTTTTATTGTCCCAATTAAAATTTTGACAACATAAAATTCCAGCATGTAAACACCTATTCAAGTTACGCAAAGATGGACTATGTAACTTTTCTGGTTGTGGGCCTGCCACCTGCTTGTCTCCATGGAGATGTTGTTGCTTTGTGTAGGATGTTCCACAGTATCGATTTAAGCTTATCTGTGGAAAAAAAGCAAGTGACTCCCCCAGATGAAAATACAGATCAGATCTGTTGAGGGGCAAGCCCACTTACAATAAGAATGTATTCTTTAGTTTTGCTTATTTCCTTCAATAAAAAGAACTGTATCTGAATAAATGCAAGATGGATAAGTAAGTTTAATGCTATACTGTGGAACATTCCAGCCAAAGCAATAACATCTCCATGGAGACCCTTCATCAGAAAAGTTACATAGTGCATGTTTAGCTTTATAAACATACGGTGAACTCGGTGATGATGTTGGACGTGTGGCTGTCGGACTTTTCTTGGTTTTTCTTTGCGTTTCCGAGGACGTGGAGCAGCTCTTCTATGCCATCCTGAAGGAGCCTGTCAATCAACGCTTTCAACAACGGGAGCTAAAAACAAATTTATTAAAGTAGATTAGAAAGAGAGAGAAGAGAAGCAAAATAAACAGTTCTCTTAAGTGCTTGGAACCTACCCGTATCCCATAAGCGTCAAACATCTCCTCTATGTGCTGAAAAAGACAAATCGTTAAAAAATATAAAATTCATTCATACACTGTTTGCATCTTTATTTCAATATTTATTCATCAATATTTTTAATTAAATAGTTCCTTTTGGGTTTATTTATTTATTTACTCACCTTCATTTCAATGCCTTTTCCAGCTTCACCCTGTAATGAATCATGAACAAATCAATGTGTTATAGTAATTCTTCCATTCTATCTGAACTTTGCATATTTTGTAGAATAATAAATATACCCGTTCTCCTTTGATGCCCATTTCTCCCTTTTCACCCTAAAACAACAAAAAACAAATGAAATTCTCATATAAACACTTTTTATAAATCTGTTCATCATTCTTTCAGTTCTAGTCACACTCATTGTGGCTGAAAATATGGCTGAAATTCTGCAGCGATCGCGTCTCTAACCACTAATTGTGCAATCACACAAGTGGTTGAAGTGTCTGGCCCATAGACTATATATATAAATGGACATAGCTAACCTGCTAGCCGTCGCGTTCCAAACAGGAAGTGAGCATGGGCGCGCTTCTGGCTCCATTGGCTCCGGCTCCAATTTACTTTCTATTGAAAAACTGTGGCCCCTCTCTCTGTAACTGCTGCTGTCAGACTCGTCATTTTGGTCTTAAGATGTTTGTATTAGCCTGCGCTACATGATCCTGGTATTTTTATTTCACTATTGTGTCCATAAATCAAAATATGAACCTTAAAAACAGACAAATTAGGCACCTTCTTTCCCCGAAGTTGCTCCCGCTAGTGTTAGCAACAGGTATAATGGACACCGTTGCTAAGTGCCCACTCCGTGCTAGGGTGCAGGCGGCACCGCCTGGGTGCAGGCGGGAAGGGGCTCTGGATTGGCTCTTTGGTTGCTATGATACTCGCGGTTAGAATTCCAAATATGGAACTCAGCTCTGAATTCACTCGTGTTACTGCTAGCCTTCATTTGACTGGCTTCATTTCACTCCGTACACAACAGCACCTAGCAACCTCATTGCTAGCTTCACTACTTCCTGTCCAGTTTATCTCTGAGGTTTTTGCCGAGTCACGCTAAAATGAATAAATATTTAAAGATGAGGCAGTGGACAGGGAGCTGTGGATGGATGCCACTGAAAACATGTTAAACACTACACAAATAAAATGAATACTTCTATGTTTAGAAAGAGAAATGTTTGTGACTCAACACCAATGCTAATGCTAATTTTGAAGCATAATGAATATTAAAACAACACCACAAACTGTATTCTACATGTAAAAATAATTGGGTAGTCTTTATTTTAATTAATTTTAATTTTATTGTTTATTTTATATTTTTTGCTTTTAATAAAAGTCAGCATAAGCTTTGAGACACAGTGAGCTAGCTAGCACACTGCATTCAAAAACAGCTTACCTTCATTCCTGGAGCGCCCTGGAAAAAAAACAAAGTGCACATGAGCATTTCAGCATAATATTATAACAATAACCATTCAAATATATAAAAACACAGAATAAATGAAACAAGGCTGACTGATGACCTGCCATACTAGTCCTTTATATAAAACAACGATACCTTAGAACATGGTATTTTTGAATGGGTTCATATGTCAGAATGTGCTAAGTAGCTCATAGCACTCACAGTTGCACCCGGAGGACCCATTGGTATTGGAAAGGCTTGGCGTAGTTCATCAACTGTAGCGCCCTGAGAGATGGACACAAAATTAGAGCTATTTTGAATGTAAACATGAGCATAGTGAAGGAAAAGAGGGAACAGATTTAACGCTTTTTTTTTTTTTTTACTGCAGGCTAGCGATAGGACTATGTTTCATTTTCAAAACACTATGCAGTATTGTCAATCGTTGGTTAATTCATGATGCAAGCAACTGTACAGAAATTGGCAAGAATCTTTATCTTTATGTATTAAAGGTGGACTATGTAACTTTTGTTTGTCTCCATGGAGATGTGTTGTTTTGCTAAGAATGTGGCATTAAACGTATCTATCGTGCATGAAAAAAAAAAAAAAATGCACTAAAACACATGTATTCTTAGTATGAGCTTCACCTCTCCACAGATCTGACATGTAACTTGGCCTAGTGGAGTTATTTGCTTGAGTATGTTTAATGTCACGTGTTCATGGAGATCTCGTAGCTGACTCTCCACCAGAATAGTGAGTGTGCATTTAAGTTTAAGAAGTACTTTTGTGTTAACACCATTACAACCATGAGAACCTGTCTATTCAAATAATAATAATAAAAATAATAATAATAATAATAACTACAGTAATAACCAATATAACTCTACTAAATATTTTTGAACAAGGCAAATGGCAGCTACGTTGAGGATTTGAATTTAAAATATAAAAAAAAATTTAGTAGAGATATTTACTTTGTTTTCTTTGCTACATAATTCCATGTATCTTGCTTCATATATTTGATGTTTTCCATAAGTGTCGCCAGCACATTATTTTAACACTTAATTTTATTGTATAGCACTTTTATTATTAATGGTTGATGTAAATATTTATCTTTCACGTGACCCCAGTCCTACACCAGAGCGCATACACTCAAGCGAAGCTAACACGCCCAGTCAGTGTAGCTGGAAAGTAAGAGTTGCCTTTTATGCAACTCTTTTAAGTACATCTCCCACATGTTAGTGCCACATGAATCATCTCACACTCTGAGGACTTCAGGGACCCACCTCCTGCTGGTGCCCAGAGTCAGGACTAAACCAGGACTAAACCAGGACTAAACCAGGACTAAACCAGGACTAAACATGGGGAATCAGCGTTTCACTTTTCTGCAGCTAAAACCTGGAACAGTCTTCCTGAAGATGTGAGACAGGCCTCTACTTTGACAATGTTTAAATCCAGGCTCCAAACGGTTCTGTTTAGCTGTGCATATGACTGAAAGGTTTTTATTCTGCACTCTTCTCTTTTTATGTTCATTTTATGATGGTTATTTATGTTTTGATTTGTTTGTATTGTGATTTTAATGTCTGTCTTATTCTGTAAAGCACTTTGAATTACTTTGTGTATGTAATTACTTTTGTGCTATACAAATAAACTTGCCTTGCCTTGCCTGCTCTGTCAACTTATATCCAAAATATTATCTACTACCTCCACTACGATGTTTTTTGTATTATTGTTTCACCAGGGCTCTTTATTGTGCACCTTAAATAAATGGTGAAAATAGGTGCATTGTCCTGTGTGCAAAATATGTATATATAATGTAGGAAGTAGTAAAAAATAAAGGAAAAAAAACATTGAATGAGAGGATGTGTCCAAACTTTTGACTGGTAGTGTGTGTATGAAGAGTTTATATAGACTTTTAAATAACCAGTATAAAGCAGGTATTGTCTTACGTCTGTAGTCACCAGCACTTGTTTTCCAGGTAAACCCGGAGCTCCTGGTTCACCTTTGCTCCCATCTCGACCCTATGGAAATAAGAGAGTACGTTGAGTTTGGTTCTTACCTCAAATATTATCAAAATCAGTACTTAAAAGCACCTACATCAGCTCCCGAGTCCCCCTTTTCCCCCTAAAGAAAGACATCAGATAAAATTGTTATAAAATTTAATATAGACTATATTTATTAATTTTAAAGGTCCCATATTACGCAATTTCCTGATGTACTGTATGTTATAATGTTGTTTCCTCATCGCAAACAGACCTGGAGTTGTGTTTTGTTTCATTCACACATGTTTAACACACAAACCCTGCATATTTATTGAGTTCTTCTATCAAACTGAAAACACTCCACCTTGTGATGTCATGTTTTAATACAGGCAGTGCTCCACAATGTTTTTAAAATCCATACACCTTCACTAGAATCATTTGGATAATTTCAGCCCTGGAATTGACAATCTTTACTGAACTAAAGGAAAAAAGGTAGCTCTAAAAACTACAACTACATGACATCACAAGGTGGAACAGAGCATTTTGAGCTTTGGAGATGTAGACAGTCTAATAATGCAGGATTACTCAAACTTGTGTGAATAAAACAAAACAAAACTACAGGTATGTTTTTGATGAGTTAACAACATTATAACATGGCTTAACGCTCTCAAGAGTCAATTTTGCGTAATATAAGACCTTTAAATATTCATGTTCTACCTTTTTCCCTTCGTCTCCTTTCTGTCCTCCATCTCCCTGTGAAAAACATGGCAGAGACATTGGACAATTTCACAACGTAATTACTAAACTCAGCTGGCCGTAACAAATGACTTCAGTTGTAAAACCAAATAACGCTTACAGTACTGCCGGGAAGGCCTCTCTTTCCATCAATGCCCGGCCGCCCCTGCGGAGAACCAAACATAAAATAAACCGGATATCTGGAAGTTTGGACAATATCAACGTGAACTCAGCATGGTTTAATTATGTATATGCCAAGATTAGAAAGTATATTGTTTTCATTAGAGTCCAAGGCAGACTGAACACATGTTACTCACAGGGGTGCCTGGTAAGCCGGGTATCCCAGCAATGCCAACTTTGCCTTGCTCTCCTTTGTCCCCTTTCTGCTCAAAATATCATACAAGAAAAAAGCTAATTATATTAGTAGCTAATTTAATACAAGAAAATGACTAATGGTAAATGGTCACATTTTTATATAGCGCTTTTCCACCTTCAAGGCACTCAAAACGCTTTACGTCAAGGAACCACTCACCCATTCACACACACATTCATACAGTGTACGCAGACTCGGAGGGAGAGGTGGGTTAAGTGTCTTGCCCACGAACACAACGACAGTATTCATTTGTGGGAGCTGGAATCGCACTGCCAACCTGTGGGTCAATGGATCTGACGGCTCAACCGATGGTGTTTATGTCGAGAGCGGGATTCGAACCGCCAACCTTCGGTTCTATGGACAAACGCTCTACCGACCTGTGGGTCATATTCACTGACCCACAGGTTGGAGGTGCAATTCCAGCTCCCACAGATGAATGCTGTTGTGGTGTCCTTGGGCAAGACACTTAACCCCCCTCACCCCCAGTGTCTGTGTACACTGGTGTATGAATGTGTGTGTGTGAATGGGTGAGTGGTTCCTTGATGTAAAGCGCGAGTGACTTGAAGGTGGAAAAGCGCTATTTAAAAATGTAACCGTTTACCATTTACCATGTAATGACAAATTTAAAATGTTAAAGGTGTACTATGTAACTTTTCTGGTGAGAGTCTGCCACCATAGAGGTGGTATTGCTTTGCCTGAAATGTTCCCAAAATGGCATTACATGAATCTATTTTGCAATTCAATTAAAAATACATTGAAAAACATGTATGATATAACCTAAAACTTGGTGGCATTAACGAGGTTCTCTCCATGGAAAAATGTCAGTTTAATAAAATACTGTGGAACATTCAAGGCAAAACAATAACATCTCCATGGAAACAAGGAGGTGTCAAACCCTGAAGAAAAGTTACAGTGCACCATTTTGCTCAAGTCAAACTTACCATCCCCGAGTCACCTTTTTGTCCAGGTTCACCCTGTAATCGGAAACATGATTTAATATTTAAGCAGTGACTTTTACAAACTCTATGTAACAAAAAACAGGTACAGAAAAATCTATTACCTTTTGTCCTGGTTTTCCTGGTAAACCATCCAGTCCGTCTTTCCCAGCTCCACCCTGTAAAAACAAACTATCATATTTAAGAGTTCTATGGTTAAATTAATCATATAAGACGTTGTGTTGGGACAGTGCACCTCTGATGAACCAGGTAAGCCAGGCTTCCCTTCAGGACCCTGTGGAAACATGTACAAATGCCTTTAAAGGTTACCGTTTATGTTAATTCAATTCAATTCAAGTTTATTTATATAGCACATTTATAACAACTTCAGCTGACCAAAGTGCTTCACATAAAAGTCAACATAAAACAAATATACAGGTAACACAATACATAGGAAAAGAACAATAAAACACCTGTGTAACTAGTATTAAATGCCAGGGAGAAGAGGTGGGTTTTCAGTCTGGTCTTAAACTGGATTTTTCATTTTATTTTTTTAGTTTGTATATGCTATAATTTGTAGATTTATCTACTCAATTCACTAAAACATAGTTAGCATCATTATATTTAAGATTTGACTACAAATCTCGCCTACTTTATATTGCTTCCTGGTTGAACAAGAACAGCAGATATCACTTACACAGAGCGAGGTGATTTTATAACTGTTACCGTAGAAATACCCGCCTTGCTCGTAAAATGTCCCTGCATTTTGGATGGAACATTGTGTTAGAACTCACTCCTACTCCCTGTAACTTTGTACTTTTCTGCTCTACTTTTTCCACAAACACTTACTTCACTTAACTGATGTAAAACTAAGATTAAGATAAGATAAACCTTTAGTAGTCCCACAATGGGGAAATTACAGTGTTGCCACACAAAGTTACAGTACAGCAGGAAAATGCAAGCAAAATCAAGATGAAGTTAAATGACACTATAACGATTTACAAGAGACAAAAACTCAACGCTGTGAGAGAGTAAAGCTATAAGATAAACTGCCGTAAGATAAAACAGTTCTGAACAGAGCAGCTCAAGAATAAACAGCAGGGAAAGTGACTTCAGTGTGTTTATTAAGTATATATTACTTACTTCAGAGTGTTTATTACTTATATATTACTTACTTCAGTATGTTTATTATATATTACTTACTTTAGTATGTTTATTACTTATATAGTACTTACTTCAGAGTGTTTATTACTTATATATTACTTACTTCAGTATGTTTATTATATATTACTTACTTTAGTATGTTTATTACTTATATAGTACTTACTTCAGAGTGTTTATTACTTATATATTACTTACTTCAGTATGTTTATTATATATTACTTACTTTAGTATGTTTATTACTTATATAGTACTTACTTCAGAGTGTTTATTACTTATATATTACTTACTTCAGTATGTTTATTATATATTACTTACTTTAGTATGTTTATTACTTATATAGTACTTACTTCAGAGTGTTTATTACTTATATATTACTTACTTCAGTGTCTGTTACTTATATATTACTTATTTCAGAGTGTTTATTACTTATATATTACTTACTTTAGTGTGTTTATTATTTGTACAATAAGTGGAACTATGGATCATCTATAGTGCAGCATGGACAGAGTAAATAAATCAGTGGATCAGTCTGTCCTGAAGGGGGCAACACTCACACTCCAGTATAGATGTGAGTTTTCTGCTACAACAGATTAATATTTACCACAGGTACTATCCCACCAAAACCATTTGCACTAAATAATTCACAGAGCAGACATTTGTGTGATGTTTGGTGTGACTAATGGCACAGATCGGCAGACGCGTCACTCTGCCCCAGGGCAACTGTGGCTATAGAAGTACCGCACCATTACCACGCGTGGAGTGAATGATTAATGCAGTGCGAAAAAAGTTTTTAAAAGTACTGTCTAAATCAAAATAGTTTTCTTAAGAGGAACAGAGAGAACAGAAGTCTAAATGGGTGTGCAGCACAACCTAAAATGGGGCCGGGGGTCAGGCTCATTGTCCAACAGTAAAAGCACTACTCACTCGTGGTCCTGGTGGTCCTGTGTCCCCTCTTAGACCAGGCTCTCCAGGCTCTCCAGGCTCTCCTTGTTCACCCTGAAGTAAAGGAGCAGAAGACAAGACATATTAGAATATAAAAATACTGCACAATTTGTGTTTAAGAAGATATTTTTAATGTACCTTAACGACCCGGGTCAAAATGTTGTTATCGGCAACAATCTAAATGGTAAAATCCAAAGTACTGTTAGTTATGTGTAATATTCAAGTACAAGTATTTATTTAATAGAACAGGGACAGATGCAGCACAGCGGTCTGACGCAAGCACATTTGCAAAGTGTAAAAGTGTTTAAAATAACTGACCTAAACCCTCCAAATTATTATGATTATGATTATGAATAGCTGAATAGCAGTACAGCACGTACAGCACGCTAACATAACACATTTATATTTATTCAGCTACATGAAGCATAGACAATGAACTGAATACGTGTCTGGTATGTTAACGTAAGATATTAACAGTTAATCAGATAACGAAAGCATAAAAAACAAGATAACAAGTTTACTCCCGACCTCACTCCAAATCACTAAATCCATTATATTTTAATAATTTCACATATAAGTCGCATCTGAGTATAAGTCGCACCCCCGGCCAAACTATGAATAAAAAGTGCGACTTATAGTCCGGAAAACATGGTAGTTGGGATTTTTTATGACAACTGTCTTAATTTTTCAATTCTCTTAAAGGAATATGTATAAATGGTTACATGGTTCATATAATATATATACTACCAGTCAAAAGTTTGGACACATCCTCTTCAGTGTGTTCAGTTTATTTTTACTACTTACTACATCTTATATACACACAGAAGACATCAGATATATGAAGTAAGATATATGGAATTATGTAGTAAAGAAAAAAAACTAAAAATATTTTTCGACAAAGCAAAGGGTGGCTGCTTTGAGGATCTGAATATAAAATGTAAAAAAAAATATTTAGTAGAGTTTGTTAACTTTTTTCTTTGCTACGTCATTCCATATATCTTACTTCATATATTTGATGTCTTCTGTGTGTGTTTTTTTCCCCTTAAGATTATCAAAATAACAATGCTTCTAATGCTTAGGGTTAGTGTTATGACATCCCAATTTGAAAATTAGTCATATGTTTATCTGTGGTATGGTTCTTACTTGGTGTCCAGGAGGCCCAGGTTTTCCCTTTGTGATCACAGCCACAGAAGAAAAGAAAAAAATGAAAAAATACAATACAAGCATTTATCATATGAATGTGCCACTGCTAAAACAGTTCATATCTGCACTATAAAGGGTCAGTGAGGGATAGCCAACACAATACTGAATGAACAAAAGTATCTGTACTGAAATCATGTGTTCACAGGGGTATAACATGGAGCACGATGACAGATACATATTAACAAGAGAATTATTCAACCAAAGGAACAATGAAAAGCACAAACATACAGGCTCGCCTTTTTGTCCCTTGGCCCCATCCGTACCCTGCAACACAGAAAAAGGAAGTGTCACTGCCGTTAGTTAAAGATTAAAATAAAATAAAAACTTGAAAGATTTTGTTGGCTTATGTTGGTATTAGATCATTAGATTAGATTATTAATGTAATGTGATAAATAAGGGTGTGTAATGTGTCAATAAGGGTGTTTATCTCACGGCATATCAAAAGTGGGACTAAAACCAGGACTTAAATTGGGACTAAACCAGGTCTATATCTAGACAATTTTCTGATCTATGTTATAATGTTGTTTCTCCATCACAAACATGTGTTTTGTGTTTCGTTTCATTCACACGTTTAACACACAAACCCTGCATATTTAGGCTGAGTTCTTCTCTCAAACAGAAAACACTCTGTTCCACCTGGTGATGTCATGCGGTAATACAGGAAGTGCTCCACTGTGTTTTTAAACTCCATACACCTTCACTAGAGTCATTTGGATAATTTCAGTCCTGGAAAGTCCAATCTGTACTGAACCTAAGGGAAAAAGGTAGCTCCATCCATTTTTTTCCAGGGCCGGGTCATGGGGGCAACAGTTTAAGCAGGGACTCCCAGACTTCCCTCACCCCAGACACGTCCTCCAGCTCCTCCGGTGGGACACCAAGGTGTTCCCAAGCCAGCTGAGAGACATAGTCCCTCCAGTGTGTCCTGGGTCTTCCTCGGGGCCTCCTTCCGGTGGGACGGAACACCTCCCAGCGGCTCTACTCTGAGCTCCTCCCGTGTGACCTACCTCACCCTAGCTCTAAGGGAGCGCCCAGCCACCTGCAGAGGAAACTCATTTCGGCCACTTGTATCCGTGATCTTACCCTTTCGGTCATGACCCAAAGCTCATGACCATAGGTGAGGGTCGGAAAGTAGATTGACCGGTAAATCGAGAGCTTTGCCTTTCGGCTCAGCTCCTTCTTTACCACGACAGTCCGATACAGCGACCGCATCACTGCAGACACTGTACTGATCTAGTGGAGAACTCCTCCACTTGAGGCAGGGACTCTCCACCCACCCGGAGAGGGGTAAAAGGAGCTGTTAACTTGAAAACTACCACTTCATGACATCACGAGGAGGAACAGAGCATTTTGAGCTTTGGAGATGTAGACAGACTAATAATAAAGTGTTACTCAAACATGTGTGAATGAAACAAAACACAACTCTGGGTATGTTTTTGATGAGGTAACAACATTATCACATGGCTTTAAGCTCACAAGAGTTTTTATGTAAATCCCTATTAGTTGTTGTAAAGTGGTCATTTAATTGTGATAATTTAAAAGTAAATTCATGTAAGAAAATATAAACTTACAGGGTTGCCAGATGTTCCAGAGTCTCCTTTCTCGCCTCGGTCTCCTGGTCGTCCTGGCAAACCGAGGGGTCCCTGATCAGAAAGACAGAAATCAATGGCTTAGACAAAACATACGCTTATGGAGGTTTTTCCAGTGTATTAAAGAGTATTTACCCTAATGCCTCTGTCACCGGCCTCTCCAGCTGGTCCTACATCTCCCTGTACAGTGAAAATAAATCCATTGATCAGCCTTGAAATTCAAAACATTATCATAATAACATCTGTTTAAAATCACTACCTTTACTCCTGGATCTCCTTTCACTCCAGGGGCGCCCTAACACACAGAGAAAGTCAAAACAAAGACTCATACTATTGTTAAGCACAGTAAAAGTTGTCTTTGTATGGCAAATTTCATATACAGTATTGTAATGATGTGATATTTTGTGTTTAGTTCAGAGTTTTGTTTTGTTTTGTTTAACTGCTTTTGTATGTTTTGTATGTCAGTTACTGTTCTGTTTTGGAGACTGGCTCTAGTGAGTTGAGGCTGCTGTTGTTTTGCTCATTTTGCCGTGGTTTATAGCCTTTGTGTTCAGAAAATCAACAACCAGAAGAACTTCGGCGCGTTCTCAAAATCAGCTCTTTTCTGTGAACTGGCACCACTAGCTTTATATCCTGGTAATTCGACTAACCCACTCTCCTTTGTTAAATATGAAACAGAATCAATCACATGTTGACTTGGATCATGAGCAACAACCATTCAGGATTTACTTACATCTTTACCTCTTAATCCTGGATCTCCAGAACTGCCGGGCGCCCCGACACTCCCTTTGTCCCCTTTGGAGCCATCCTGCCCCTGAAACATAAACATGGCTTCAGTGGTGGCCATCAGTGAATTACATACAATTATTTTGTTTTGACGAAACTGGCAACGGCAGTTTTACAGTTGTGGTTTGCTATGACTGTTTGGCTACTCTTCTAAGTAGGTCTATGAATAACAGAAGATACACTGACATCAAATTCAACTCTGTCAACTCGATAAAAGTTTTAGAGTGAAGACGTTTGGCTGCTCGTCCAAGGTGCTTCTTCAGTTCTGGTCAGATCACTGGTGGACACTGCCTTATATCTGTCTGAAGGGAGGAGCTAGCTACACTGAAACTAACACACTGTTTGTTTACAGTTTGTTTGTTAGCTAGGTCTATTGAACTATTACTACTACAAGTGTGAACTGTGCCTGAGTCATATTTAGCATAATCGTTCAGGCTCTCACACCTGTTAGCATATTGGCTAGCACTGTTGTTTCCTATCCCCTAGATTTGGGTCTGAGGATGGAGTTATAAACAGGAGATAAATGTGTCTGAGGCTCCCATTTCTGTTCAAAGATGGATTGTCTTTCCTAACAAAAATTGCCTCTTTAACTCCCCTCTCAAACCATTTCTTTTCTTTGGCAATCTGACCAGAACTGAAGAAGCGGCTTGGATGACCAGCAAAACGCCTTCACTCTAAAACTTTTATCAGACAGAATGGAATTGAATTTATCACATTTGGATAACTGAAGGATTACACAGATATTGGTATAAAATATACGAATGAATAAAAGTTTGTAATTTTGTTCTACTTTTTGTCATAATGTTCAGGACTTGATAATTACCAACAAACTGTGTACAATCTTTGGACACTGTACCCACCTCTGACCATATGAGTTTATGTCATACTCATGCGCCACTTACCCTATGGTGGATGAAGTACTCAATTTTGTTACTTAAGTAAAAGTACAGATACAGAGGTAAAAAGTTACTCAAGCAAAAGTATCGCATGAAAATCTACTTCAGAAAAAGTATTTAAGCACCCGTTTAAAAACGTACTTTAAGAGTAAAAAGTAAAAGTTGTTGTTCATTGTTAAAGTGTAAATGTATTGATATTGATTCAAAATAAGACATATTTTGTTCAACAGTAACAATAAGAATCATTTTCTTAATTTTTCTTATGAATTTTGTGTATTTATTTTTGTTTGCTCAAAGCCGAAGCTTGAACTCGAAAACTTTAATCAGGATGTTACCACGAACATGGTAAAAATAACCCCTCAAATCATATGAAAAGTACTTTTTACTTTTCAGTCCAGTTCAAAAATCTAGTGCAGTAGAAAGTACAGATACTGCTCTCAAATGTAGTGAAGTAAAAGTAAAAAGTGTCCACTGTAAAATGTACTTAAGTAGATTTTTTAGGTATCTGTACTTAACTTAAGTACAGTACTTTACTACTTTTACTTCGTTCCCTTCCACCACTGCACTTACCTTTGGGCCAGGTTTTCCAGATAATCCAACATTCCCCTGAAAACAATCAAACATAATTAAAGTTATCATAAAAATGCTTCTATTTTTATTTCAAATCCATCACTCACTCTCTCTCCATTTTCTCCTTTTGGTCCACGTTGACCCGGAATCCCAAACCCAGGACTGCCCTGTGTCAGAAAATGTGTAAGTGTAAGAAAATTTAACAATAATATTATGATCACATGTCTGCTGCGTACCTTCGTTCCCTTGTCTCCTTGTTCACCTTTGATTCCCTGTGGACCTGTGGGACCAACTGGACCAATATCACCCTGTAGGAAAAAAACTACAATTAAACATCCCATAATATTAAACAATGGCTACGATGGGTGTCTGATAACGGCTGGTGTCGTGTCCTTAGGCAAGACACTTCACCTGCAAAACATAAAAATATACAGTTTCTGAATGAGGGACTGTAAGCACAGAGCAGTGGGCGTATGCAGGTGGCGGTGAAAACGGGGATTAATTGGCAATATAGCGTCTTTAAAATAAACGGTTAAAGATTGATTTTTTTCATGTTTTATTAGTTTAATTAAAGTACAGTTATTATAAAGTTTTCTCTATAAATCAAAAGCATTATTACTGTTATTATTAAAGGGCCCATATTACGCTCTTTTCTGATCTATGTTATAATGTTGTTTCCTCATCACAAACAGACCTGGAGTTGTCTTTAGTTTCATTCGCACAAACCCGGCATATTTAGGCTGAGTTCTTCTCTCAAACGAAAAAACACTCGGTTCCACCTTGTGATGTCATGCGGTAATACAGGAAGTGCTCCACTGTGTTTTAAAACTCCATACACCTTCACTAAAGTCATTTGGATGAAGCTGTTAACGTAAAAACTACCGCTTCATGACATCACAAGGTGGAACAGAGCATTTTGAGCTTTGGAGGTGTAGACAGACTAATAATAAAGTGTTACTCAAACATGTGTGAATGAAACAAAACACAACTCCAGGTATGTTTTTGAGGAGGTAACAACATTATAACATCAGTGGAACACAATTATAGATATATATATTCACTGTTCTATAGACATATGCATGTATATGTGTATGATACACTCATTTGTGTGTGTGTCTGTGTGTGTATATATGTATGTGCCTATTATGAAGTTTTGTTGTTTTGTTTTTGTTTATTTTTATTTTATTATTTATTTTTCTATTTCCAATGCTATCACCATTATGATTTTTACGGTGGCGTCTCCCTCTTTACTTTGACAACTACAAACCTCTGTCTTGTATCCCATATTTCCCTCACTTTTTTCCTTTCCCACTTGTAAAATGCACTCTTTTTTTGAAATATTGATGTTTTGCGAAAAAAAAAATAAAAATAATAATAATGCTAAGCTTACTGTTGATAAAAAACGTTTGAGCTGCTGCAAGACGTCGAGGGCAGTCTCAAGAATATGACCAAAAAAATGTAACTGTTTGATATAGTTTTAAAAAGCAAACTTTGAGACTCACCCTTGCTCCTTTTTTCCCAGTTGGGCCAATTATCTGTTATGAGAAAAGATGTGAGTGGTTTACCTTTATGTGTCACTGATGTGTAAATAAAACACGTCTGAGTCTCTTACACCCTTGGCTGGATCTCCGGGGACTCCTCGCTGGCCTTCGTCTCCCTTTAAACCCTTTGGACCTGTCAACCCCTGGATAGTGACAAAAGTGTATTCAAAGTTTAGTTGTGTTGTTGCTTGAAGAGGGGTTATTACACGTCTATGGGGTATTAACTGCTAACACGCAACATATTTAGATCACCATGTTCCCTTTTATCGTTTTGAAAATGCTATATTCGCCAAAAACAGCGTATTAACATGTTTAATAAGTTTCAGCTTCGTTTTTGATGCTGGGTCACTCCCCCTTCACTAGGGCTGGGTATCATTAAGAAGTTGCCGATACGATACATACCTCGACACATAGGCCACGATACGTATCTCAATACAGTGCACTGTCAGTTCGATACAAAACAATGCGATATATTTCAAATCAATTCAATACGATTCAGTGAAAAATAAAGGCTTTCGGGACACTTAATGATCAGCCTCATTTTCAAAAAAATTTTATCTTCCATTTATTAAAGATGAATGAGCATGACAAAGTGCATTTTACCAACTAGAAGAACACATCAGACTGTTACACTGGTCATTATTACTCATCCACAGCTTATATGAGCTCCATATTTACATGTACAGGGACGTGTGCAGTTTAACGGCTCTGAAGGATCACTACATATCTACTAAATCACAACTGTGATACTAAAAGACTTTGTTAAACCAAAGTAAATATGAAATACACCTATTTTAATCATCAAAACACTGAATCAAATGTCAAATGTTCTGCATAAACAAGTTTATGCAGAACATTTGACTCTAAACAAGCCACACAATTGTAGCATCATGACAGAATAATTTGGTAAAATATACAACAAAAAAATACTCTTGGCAATATATCAATACAGCAGCCCACGATATCGATGTATCATTAAATGAAACAATACTATATATCAATATTCCGATATTTTTGCACACCCCTACCCTTCACAGCACTATCACAACACAATCAGAGTGTGTGCTGCTAATGAGACTACTGAACATCGCATCAGGATTGAAGTTTTAGTGTATTTTTTGTATATTTATGGAGAATTGTTGCGTGGGAGCATGGATGACTTAGGCTTGTGGGTGGTGGATTGGACAGAATCTTACAGCTAACCATAAGGAGGGTTTGAATAGGACCGTGAGAGATCTCTAGATTACTCAAACATGTATGGATGACATCTAAAACCTCTTCAGGCATGTTTCTGATGAACGGAACAGCGTTTTAACATGGTAGAAAGCTGCAAAACGTTGATTTTGAATAATACCCCCTCTTTAAATGTATATATTATTTTAAAATGTTCACTATGTAACCTTTCTGGTGCTGATATTCACTTCCAGTCAGTTTGATGTATGACGTGGAGTATGAATTTGTCAAATATTTGCAACTAATACACGGATGTGGGCGGAGATAAGGGGTAAGTGAAAACAACACACTCGGGTCCCAAATGCAGGACAATATATGAAAACTCAGGACATGTATGAACCAATAAACTGGAACACAGCTATAGATATAGGTATATTTAAATGGTCATAGCTAACCCGCTAGCTGCCCGCTCCAAACAGGAAGTGAGCATGGGCGCGCTTCTGGCTCCATCAACTCTGGCTTCAAATCACTTTCTACTCACTGTGGCTCCTCTCTCTGTAACTGCTGCTGTCAGACTCGTCATTTTGGTCTTAAATGTTCGTATTAACCCGCTCTACATGATCCGGGTGTTTTTATTTCACTATTGTGTCCGTAAATCAAGATATGAACACTAACAACAGACAAATCAGGCGCCTTCTTTCTCCGAGGTCGCTCCCGCTAGCGTTAGCAACAGGTTTGATTGACACCACTGCTAAGCGCCCGTTCACTGCTAAACCAGCGGTGCGGGCGGGAAGTGCTCACGACCCTGATGGAAAAAGCGTGAGATAATGGAGGCATAAATGTGCTTACTGTTGGTCCTTGAGCTCCGGTTGGTCCGATCTCTCCTTTCTCTCCCTTTCAAATAAAACATTAATGTAACATACAGGTGGTAAAATGACAATCTTGCATATAATTCCTTACAAATGTTTTCTATCTTACCTTGTCACCTTTGTTGCCTTCAAGCCCCTTCTTTCCCTGCATCATTCAACGTTGATCAAATGAAACAAAACATCAGTGGAATTCGATTTTAATATTTTAATATGAACATCACAGAGAGGTGGGAGATATATCGAAAATGGAAAGTATTGCATTTGCTGTTTTGGCTGTTTGATTAACAAAATTAAAATAACAGGCGATGAATTTAAAATTCATCACTGTTCACTCTATGAAAAAGTAAGTTGGCCATCGCTATGTGTCAGAAGAGAACATGATTGTTGATTGTTGTCTACGTCTAAAAACTGAACAATAGAGAGGAGGAGAGAGGGAGTGAGAGGGAGCGGCGGGGGGAGAGGAGAGGATGAGGAGAGGGGGAGAGCAGGAGAGATGGAGAAGGAGAGGGGGAGAGGAGGAGAGAGAGAGTGAGAGGGAAGAAGGAGAGAGAAAGAGGAGAGGAGGGGGGGAGAGGGGGGAGGGAAAAGGGAGAGAGAGAGGGGAAGAAAGAGAAAAGGAGGAGAGAGAGGCAAATTGGTGGAGCGGTGTAAAGAGACATATGGGATTGTGGGTTTGAGACAGAGAGAAAGAGGAGAGGAGAGGGGGGAGAGAGAGATAGGAGGAAAAAAGATAGAGAGAAGGAGAAAAGAGGAGATACAGAGAAGGAAAGGAGGAGGCAGGAAAGAGAGAGAGAGTGAGAGAAGGGTGGATACTGAGAAAGAAAAATGAAGAACCGAGGAGGAGAGAGAAAGAGGAGAGGAGGAGACAGAGAGAGGAGCATTAGGGAGAGAGAGAGAAAAGCAGAGATGGAGAAGAACTTTTAATCCAAGATCTCATGATTGTCTCCGTCTAAAAACTGGCTGCACTAGAACTGAAATGAGAAAAAAGCTTTTGTTTATTTTGTCTCCCAAAAATGGAAAACATTTCAAGAACATGTAAAACTGGATCGATGGTGCCACTGATGCACTTTAATAATCTGGTGATAAACATTTATCCTCACACCTGCTCCTGTTTTTAATGTTTTAAATGGACCTATGTTATTTGGTTTGTTTGTTTTTGTTTGTATTGTTCTGTATTTTAAACAGGGCGCTCATGAAAAAGAGAGTCTGGTGATCTCATTGGGTTCTCCCTGTATAAAGATAAATGAAATGAAATGAAAAAATGACTTCAAAAAGAAACAGAAACATGGGATTTCTGTCCTTTCCATTGAGTTGGACTTGAATCTCAACCAAGGCATTTACAGGCACATTCTAGCACATTCCTGGCGCAGTGTTCAAATGCTGTCTCCATATTGTTATCAAGATAATTCAAAATTAGCCAGATTCATTCAGTCAGATCATTCATTTTTGTCAATATCTCTCACCCCGTTCATAAAACTGATTAAAATACAAACCCGAGGTCCCACTATGCCTTGGATTCCTTGCTCTCCTCGTTCACCCTTAAAAACAGCACGATTTGTTACTGTAAAATCAAAACAAGCCAACATGGACAATTATATTACGCTGAAGTACCTTTGATCCACCTGGTCCAGTTAGGCCAATGTTGCCCTGGAAACACAGCAACCAATGAGATTTCAAATGTTAAACTATAACACAGAGATTATTATTTTACATATTGTTCATTGTAAAGAGTAATATTGATCTAAAGCGGATTAGTAATGGAAGAGGGGCCATTGACTTAATCATAAGCCCCGCCTCTTCATAATGCACGTTAGTATAGTGAAGTGGGTGGAGATAGGGGGTAGGTGAAAGCTGATTTTTGCCCCGAATGCAGGACAATACAGGATTCCTCAAAAATGCATGAATCCATCCAAATTAAACTCTGAGCAAAGTGAAACTTGTGTTTAAATGTGTGCACTCTATGGGTCCTCTCATTTGAGGGAGTTATGGCTCTATATACTTCTGTGACAGAGCCCAGACTATGGAACAGCGCCCTCTGCCTGTCAAATCGTCTCAGTCTTTAATGCAGTTTAAGACAAAACTGAAAACCCACCTCTTCTCCCTGGCATTTAATACTAGCTACACAGGATATACAGGTGTCTACACAGGATTACAGGTGTTTTATTGTTCTTTTCCTATGTATCGTGTTACCTGTATATACTATTTTTGTTGACTTTTATGTGAAGCACTTTGGTCAGCTGAAGTTGTATTTAAATGTGCTATACAAATAAATTGAATTGGATTGAATTAATGATAAGAGAACACAATTATAACAGTATTAAAAGTGCATAATGTGTTTGCATAATACATCCCCTTTATGAAGTTTCATTATGATTTAATTTTAAGTAGGATTATAGTATAGACTATTCTCCATGTGCATCATCGTTTTAACAAATCAACATATCGTAATGTACCTTCTGGCCTGGTTCTCCCCTCGGGCCTTGGATGCCCTGTATGCCAATGCCGTCGTCTCCCTTTCAAAATAAAATGCGTCAAATTTGAGCTCACGAAAGTAATGTAAATACTGTTTAAACGTGAACGTGTGACTTACCTTGTGCCCTTTTTGTCCAGGTAATCCAGGTACACCATCAAGACCAATGGGACCAGGTAGACCAGCGTTGCCCTGGGTTACACAAATGTGGTTTTCATTTTGGGGAGCTTAGTTAGTTTTCTGAATGTTAACTGATAGATACATATATATAGTTTTGACTTACATCTCTCCCAGGCTCTCCTTTGTTCCCTGGCACCCCTGGATTACCAGGTAAACCCTACGAGAAACATTCAGAGCAGTGTTATTAGAAAAAATAAAAAGATTTGAACTAAAATGAAAATCAGAGTCAAATCAAATGCTTAATGCTTTTCTTAATTTTAAATATAATTACAATTGTAGGTAACTACACTTATAAAAGTCAAAAGCATGAACAAAGACTTAAATTATACTGGACAAAGAGTTTATTAAGAATGGTACAGGCTTAGAAGGGCTAGGACAGGTTCGGGTATTAATTAAGTAGTAACTAAGCTTGAACCCTCATTATGAATTTTTCATTAAGTTCGTCCTTAATTAAAAGTTCTATATTACACAAAATGAACTCTTGTGACCCTTAAGTCATGTTATAATGCTGTTACCTCCTCAAAAACATGCCTGAAGTTGTGTTTTGTTTCATTCACATGTGTTTAAGTAACTCTTTATTATTAGTCTGTCTACATCTCCAAAGCTCAAAATGCTCTGTTCCACCTTGTGATGTCATGAAGCGGTAGTTTTCAAGACTACTTTCAACAGCCAGCTTTTACCTTTAGTTCAGTAGAGATCGGCAATTCCAGGTCTGAAATCATCCAGATGATTCTAGTGAAGGTGTATGGAGTTTAAAAAGACAGTGGAGCACTTCCTGTATTACCACATGACATCACAAGGTGGAACAGAGTGTTTTCGTTTCCGTTTTCCACCTAAATATGCGGGGTTTGTGTGTTAAACGTGTAAGTGAAACAAAACACAACTCCAGGTCTGTTTGTGATGAGGAAACAACAATATAACATAGATCAGAAAATGGCGTAATATGGGCCCTTTAAGGCAAATTAAGGCCAAGTTACAATAAAATGGTACCAGATTTTATAGAATTTAAAATCATATCTTCCTTGAAAGAATTAAAGACGCAAGTGACATCGAACGGCTCTCAGCCTTAACATACAGACACTTACCCTTTTGCCCGGCTCACCTGGGTCTCCCTGGGAACGACAAAATAATGAGTTTAAATAATGTTTGTGCCATTACAAACAGCACACAGATCAGATCAGCACCTTTACAGTTTCTCCTGGTGGTCCGGGTAAACCTGGGGGTCCGGGGAGTCCTGGGGCTCCATTGACGCCTGGGACTCCCGGAGGACCCTGAGGACCCTGTGGGGACAGTATATATTTAGACATATACACATTATAATACAGCTCTCAGTAAAACTTAGACTCAAAATTAATACACACAGAAGATCCCGGCTCGCCTTTTCTCCCAGGAACATAATTGGCATCAGGACCTGCGATGACATAACCAGGCTCCCCCTGTGACAATAATACAACTGTTAATATATTGTTTTAACACAAATGATGAGACTTACATTTTAAATTTGATTTCAATACTGATTTCATTAGATACAGATTTTTATATTGTATTTTTATTAGGCATTAAACCAATTTTCAAGACAAAATAATAGTAGTTTCTTTAATATTACCATGTACTTCTGTTATACATCAAAGTCATTCCAAAACTGTTCAGGAAAGATCCAGTTTTGTTCAAAAAAGTATGTAGTTTTGAGAATAGTTTTAGTATCGACCAGTATCTAGATAATATTACTTTTTATAGCAGTAGCACAAATCAAATGGAAACAAACCCTTTCTCCTCTTTGACCCTTTGGACCAGGGGCTCCAGGAAGACCCTACAACATGCAATATAAAAACAACCATTTCAATATTTTGTTTGTCTTAATAGCATCTTAACAATAAAACGTTATGCTCACCCTGTCACCTGGGATGCCTTGGGGGCCCTTAAAATAACATACAGCATTAATAATCTGTATGATTCACAAAAGCAGTACATGTATTTTATGAGTTTTACCCTCAGTCCAGCGGATCCCGGGGGTCCAGATCTCCCCGGTCGCCCAGGCAACCCAGGAACACCATCTGTTCCAGCAGGGCCCTGTCAAATAAAAGTACTCATAGTAATGCAATACAACAGTACACACCAGGGGTATACGGCTTCTGTACGACTGTCAAGACATTGGGTCAAATTTGGTTGGTACAGTCAGCAGGGGGAGCTAGGAACAGCTTCAGATTTTAAAACAATGTGAAATTTAATGAAACGGAGTATACTGTACATACACTACCAGTTGGACACTCCCTCAGATTCAATGTTTTTTGGGTTTTTTTTACTACTTTCTACATTTTATATACACACAGGAGACATCAAGTATATGAAGCAAAATATATGGGATTATGTAACAAAGGAAAAAAGGTAAATAACTACTAAATATATATTTTTCAATATTATTTCATATTTTTTCTTTACTACATAATTCCATACGTCTTGCTTCATATATCTGATGTCTTCTGTATGTATATAAAATGTAGAAAGTAGTCAAAATAAAGAAAAAAACACTGAATGAGAGAGTGTGTCCAAACTTTGACGTGTACATGTTTTTTCTCAGTATATGGCTATGCCTCATGTGAACCAGCTCAGAATCTCCAGAACCTCTGAGCTACAGAGGCTGTAATTGCACTTAAGATCAGAGAGAGTCCCTTTAGGTTTAAACCAACTCAATTTCAGCATTGAATCTGGCAACCTAAAGGAGAGACTTGTGTGAGTGCTTTCTGATTGGATAATAGTCTTGAGAACCAAAACACAAAATTATAACATGAATAAATGGGAGAACTTTTCTACTGTTTCCACTTCTTTTCTAATTAAGAATAAATCAGCGTTAGAATTATTTCTGTAAAATAAATATTACATTTGAACATGTTTACCTCTTATCTGGGGGCACAATTAGGTCAAGTTTATGAAATTTTTAATCAAAATCTTACGTACAGAAATCATGTTTTGGAGGATTTTGGGGCATCAATATCATAAAACATGATACATTAGAATAGTAAACAGATGTATTTGTGTAGTATTTGAGTTTGCTCTGTGACAGACAGAGTTTAGGGGGGACTCCAGACAAAATAGATTTGGAACCACTGCTCTAGATACACAGAACATAAACAGCTAAAACAACACCACAGAGTTAATATAAAAGCCTTGTTCTAACCTTTTCACCTGGTTCTCCTTTTGTGGCTGTAAAAGGATCAAACTTCCCAGGACTAGCTCTGAATTTCTAAATAAAATAAAACATATATAATAATAAGTAATGTTGTAAGTAGAGCCATAAACAGAAGTGACTTTGAAAAGACCAGAAATGAAATCATACCAGACCCCCGAGTCCAAACCCATCGCCCTGAAACAAGGAAACGAATGTTGAGGTTATAAAAATGTGCTTTTATTGTAAAGTTAGTATGATTATTAAGTTTATGTTTATGTTTATGTTTATGTCATAGACTGTATATATAAATGGACATAGCTAACCTGCTAGCCGCGACGTTCCAAATAGGAAGTGACCATGGCGTTTCTGGCTCTATCGACTCAGACTCGTCATTTTGGTCTTAAAATGTTCATATTAACCCGATCAACATGATCCTGGTGTTTTTATTTCACTATTGTGTCCGTAAATCAAGATACGAACATTAATAACAAACAAATCAGCTGCCTTCTTTCCCCGAGGTCGCTCCCGCTAGCGTTAGCAACAGGTTTGATTGACAGCGTTGCTAAGCGCCCGCTCCCTGCCAAACAAGCGGTGCGGGCGGGAAGGGGCGTTAACTTCAACAGCTTCACTTCAGATTGGTTCGTGGGTGATGTCACACTCACTTAGTCCACTTCTTTATACAGTCTATGGTTTATGTTTATGTTTATGAGTCTTACCTTATCTCCCTTCTGACCCTATGAGAACAAACCATAAAGAAGATGTTTTATATCATAGTTAAATGAAATTGTTGTATTTTATTGTATATTGTAAAGTCCAGATAACAATTATGATTATCAAAATACCATTAGTTGTTTTTGGGGATTTTTTTTTCATTTTTTTAATACACTTGTCAAGTAATTGTTGCAACCCTAGAGTCACTTTTTTTTTTTTTTTAATCAATATATCACCAACACAAATTAAATTATTGCAAACTTATTTTGCAGTTCGCACCCACCTTTACACAGTGGGTGGGGCAGGGGGCTTCAGGCTTTGACACCTCCTCTGGGTCTCCTGTGGGGTTGTCTAACTGAGCGTCCTAAAAATATTATTAAAATTGTAGAAATAAAAACGGTTATTGCTTCTATCATGTTAAGAACAAAGACAGAGCAAAGCAACACATAAACAGCAAAATATCATAACATAACATACTACCACTACTACTAATACTACTACTACCACTACCACTACCACTACTACTAGTACTTCCACTACTACTTCCACCACTAACACTACTACTACTACTACTATACTATAAAAACAGGAAGTATAATTATGGTGGTTCCCCCATAGTCAAAAGTTTTCCCCTATAGTCTCAAAACAACCTGGGCTACACTCCCACTCAAAAGTTTGGACACACTTTCTCATTCAGTGTTTTTTTTTCTTTATTTTGACTACTTTCTACATTTTATACACATACAGAAGACCTCAAATATATGAAGTAAGATATATGGAATTATATAGCAAAGAAAAAAAATAGTGAACAAAATGTTTTTCAACAAAGCAAAGGATGGCAACTTTGAGGATTTGAATATAAAATCTATATTATCTTTCCTACATAATTATATATAAATATCTTACTTTATATATTTTATATCTTCTGTGTGTGTATAAATTGTAGAAAGTAGTAAAAATAAAGAAAAAAAACATTGAATGAGAAGGCGTGTCCAAACCTTTTACTGGTCGTGTATATTGGCGTAACAAAATTAGACTAAACTGGTCAAAATCACTGGTTAAAGATTAAACATAGGCAGAAAGTGACATTCATATTCCACAAATTGAATGAGATGAAATTATTTAAACAGTTTGTGCCACCGAAATCGTAACCAAATCTACGGCAAACACCACTGTAACCTCACCTCTGCCTCTGGTTCTGGTTTGTATTCAGACAGGAGTTCGTCACTACAGATGCTGCTGATGAAGTCTCTCTCGATGGAGGGGAAGTCGTCAAAGGAGGGAGAGTAGAAAATGTTCTTGTAGGTCGTGGGAGCCGCGATTTTGTTCAGCTCATCGATGTCTGCGTTAGCCACTCCGACAGCCAGGACGCTCACACCTGTCATTACATTACAATGAACGCTGCATTTAAGTACTGTATCTGGTGTAGTCTAAAGGACCACTTCAGCGTTTCTGTCCATTTTATCCAGTCATACACAGGTGGTGGTTTTCATTAGGACGCAATACACACAGGGAGATGCGAGCTACTTTTCTATTGATTACATAGAGAAAATCCACATATTTAGAACCTGGTAGTTTCCATCAGAGTCCATGCCCTTGAGCTGTCTATACCATTATACTAAAACTGTCACACACACTCATAATCATAATTTTAGGTGTCACCTGCATGATAGAAGTTAAAGCCATACTTCGGAACATTTTCTACAGACATAAATGGTAAGAGGTAAATGGTCGCATGTTTATATAGCGCTTTTCCACCTTCAAGTCACTCAAAACGCTTTACATCAAGGAAACACCCGCGCGTTCACACACACATTCATACACCAGACACAAACATGCTTTTATTTTTGTCTATTTTCGGCTAAAAAGTTACATACTGGGGCTTTAAAGCTACTATATTACACAAAACTGACTCTTGTGAGCTTAAAGCCATGTTATAATGTTACCTCCTCAAAAACATACCTGGAGTTGTGTTTTGTTTCATTCACACATGTTTGAGTGACCCTTTATTATTAGTCTGTCTACATCTTCAAAGCTCCAAATGCTCCATTCCAACTTGTGATGTCATTAAGTGGTAGTTTTAAGGTTAACAGCTATTTTTACCCTTTGTTCAGGTGAGATTCTCACAGTACGTCTCTGATATTTTTTGGTGCAACAAGAAGCAAGGAAGTTTCAATGAGGCTAAAACAATAGCTGTAGCTTCAAAGTTTGGCAACTCCAGGTCTGCAAATTATTCAAGTGATTCTAGTGAAGATGTATGAAGTTTAAAAATACAGTGAAGTGCTTCCCGTATTACCACTTGATGACATCACAAGGTGGAACAGAGTGTTTTCTGTTTGGGAGAAGAACGAAACCTAAATATGCAGGGTTTGTGTGTTAAACTTGAGAATGAAACAACACAACTACAGGGCTGCAAATTATTCTAATGATTCTAGTGAACATGTATGGCGTTTAAAAACACACTGCAGTGCATTTTGAGCTTTGGAGATATAGACGGCCCAAAAATGCAGCGTTACTCAAACAACATTATAACATAAAAAAAAAAAAACGAAGTAATATAGACTCTTTAATTCCGTGTCATATTCTTATTATTACTGTTTAAATCAGACCTAGGGCTCGTGCCACTCTTGAGGGCGGCAACACGTCGTCTTGGGCTCTTCCGTCTGTGATCAGCACCAGAACATGAGGAGCGTTTTGTCTCATTCCCAAAGACTCCTGGAACAACTCCTGCAAAACGTAACCGATGCCCTTCCCTGCGGACAAAGTGTGCAAATTGGTTTTATCACAATAATCCATTATCATTTCGTATGTAACGCCCACATCAACACATCAGAAAAGTCTCTTATTTTCTCTGTTAGCTTGTCTCATTGCAGTTATAACTTGTGTCTAACCTGTTTTGGTGTTGCCTCCTCGATATGGCAAAGCTCTGAGCGCTCGGAGCAAAGAATTTCGATCCTTGTTGTCGCTCAGACGAAACTCAATCCGAGGGTCATCGCTGTAATGGACCACTGCGATCTGCACCGAGATTAACAGCAAGATTAACTTCACAATTTTGGTTCAAAACATAAGGGGAGGAAACTTTTGAAAGTGTCCTGTAATAACAGACTTTTTTGAGCTTTTGAGTATTTTGTTAAGCTGCAAAAAACACTTGAAGCTGTGTTTTATTTTAGTAGCGCTTGTTTGAATGGCGATATTATTGCTTTGCCGAGAATGTTTCACAGTATGGCATTAAACATACGTATCTTTAAGGAAACAAGCAGCCACCAGGCCAAGTTACAAATCAGATCTGTGGAGAGGCTGCACACAACCAGAATGCTTACTGTATATATTACCACGTATTTTTTTGGCAATAAAATACTGAAGTTGAATAAATGCAAGATTTATAAATTTAACGCCATATTGTGGAATATTCCAGGCAGAGCAATAACATCTCCATGGAGACAAGCAAATGGTGGATCCCATAATGCTTTTTAATTAACAATACATAAACATACAAAAATATCTCATCTTAATTAGCGTAAAACCTGCTAACTGTGTAGTTTACATCTTAAATCAGACCTATTCAAAATGGACTTTTCAGAGCTTTAGACCATGTTATAGTTGTTTCTTCACATTGACCCTCTGAACTTGTATTTGGAGTGATTCGTTCATGTTTGAGTAATCTTTAATCGCTTATTTTCAAGACGCGATTTTGCCGATCAATCCCCGTTTTCACCTCCACAGATACACGCCCATTGTGACGTACACACTTCATTCTTCAATTTTATTTTCTTAATCGATGACACACGTAGGAATCGGCAGCGTCTCATAGTCATTATGGTACAAATGAAAAAAAAATCTGCTACTGGCTAGTGTGATGTGCAGCTATCCACAGGGGGCGCCGACAGCTACACGGCTCTTTGCTGTGATGACGTTTACGGCGACATCAGCTCCCACTGGGGGCTGCAGTTTTCTGACAGTGGACTGGTTTCTTTTGTTAAGTTGTTTTAGATGAACATTGTGATTTAAAATGTGCAAATTCTAACATAATGATCCACGAGTGTCATAGATTATAATTATAGAGCGACACAAACACAATAGGTCTGATTTAACAAAGTGTTCTGTAATGCATGGGATCCTTGTATTAGTTCATCTGTTCATATCTTGTGTCAAATGCCTTGCTGTTGAATAGAATCCTACTAGTAAAACCAAATCTAATCTCGATACTTTTAAATACATTTTGTGCAAGTATCCGAAATAGTATGTAAGAACCTTGTTGATGTTACATACATTGAATGGCTTGTCTGATAGAGGGCAAAGGGCAAGTTTAAGTGATAGCAGGGCTGGAATCCACTGAAGTAATAAAGACGTGTGCTGCCAACTGATGAGTCGACTAAAACGTAGGCAAAAATTCTCAGAAGTACAGGGTGTCCATAAAGTCTCTTGACAATTAAAAAATGTAATTACAAAGGCAAGTGATAAGATATATTAATTAGATTTGTTATCTTGTACTCAGTGGTTATAAAAGTTTTTAATCACACTGGGGTCTGCATGTTTGTGAGTTACTCAATCAAACATGTCCAGACCGTTGGATTGAAGAGATGGACCAATTCTCACACCTCTGGATTTCTTTCTATGGGGCTGTGTTAAAGATATCGCGTATCGAACAAAGACACGGGACTTTACTGAACCAAAGCCAAAGATACAGATATGATTGAACTGTTGATGAGGCTCTGCTACAGCAAAACATGGCAAGAAATCCAGTCCCGTCTTGATGCGCCTCGTGCCACTAATGGAGCCCATATAGAGGTGGATTAAATGAGGTCAAACACTTTGGAATACATTTTTTTAAATTGTAAAGAGACTTTATGGACACCCTGTATTAACTATCTCTATGTATCTGACCCAAACTACAGGGGGAGCTCATGCAAAAACAACTATTTATGCAGGCAAAAGTACTACAAAACAATGTATTTATATAAAGACAGATTAAACTTGTACTTTCTACATTTAAATACCAAAAAAAAATCCAAATCTTCAGCTAACTCCCTCACTAGCTTCCCCTTTCTGCTGTTGTCCCATATAAATCTGACAAATCGATACATCAAGACACCATCGACCAATTGATCAACTTAAGTGTTAGTGTTTTGAAGGCTGAGTGACTAACCTGAGTTCCCTGAGGTCCAATGAGAGGGAAGTAAGTCACAGCTCTGAATATAAAGTCCTTTATTCTGTTAAAGTTGTCGACGCCAATGCTCGATGACTCATCCACCAGGAAAACCACATCTGCTCTGGCCTTATCGCATCCTGAAGGCACAAACCAGGCAATGGAACAAGAATTACAATGGGGAAAAGACACACGTTATTCATATGTGGGAAAGAATTGTGTTCGGACCTGTTTATAAATGGTCAAGGGTCAAATTTTAGCGCTTTTCCACCTTCAAGGCACTCAAATCGCTTTACATCAAGGAACCACTCACCCATTCACACACACATTCATACACCAGGGTACACAGACACTGGGGGCGAGGGGGGCTAAGTGTCTTGCCCAAGAACACAACAACAGTATTCATCTGTGGGAGCTGGAATCACACCACCAACCTGTGGGTCAATGATGTTAAAGGCTGTTGGTGACAAACTGCCAGTGGTGGATGAAGCACTCAATTATGTTACTTAAGTAAAAGTACAGACACAGAGGTAAAGTTACTCAAGTAAAAGTAAAAGTATTACACGTAAAAATCTACTTAAGTAAAAGTAATCAAGTACCAGTTAGAGGTGTATTAAATGAGTAAAAAGTAAAAGTATTTCACACAAGTGTTGTTCATTTGTTAAAGTGTAAATGTAGTGATATTGATTCAAAATTAGACATAATTTGGTCAGAGTAACAATATGAATCAGTTTCTTAACTTTTCTTATGAATTTTGTGTATTTATTTTTGTTTTGCTCAAAGCCGAAGCTTGAACTCAAAAACTTTAGTCAGGATGTTACCACGAACATGGTCAAAATAACCCCTCAAATCATATGAAAAGTACTTTTTACTTTTCAGTCCAATTCAAAAATGTACTGGAGTAAAAAGTACAGATACTGCTCTCAAATGTAGTGAAGTAAAAGTAAAAAGTATCCTTTGTAAAATGTACTTAAGTAAAGTACAGATACCTAAAAGTCTACTTAAGTACAGTACTTTACTACTTTTACTTCGTTACCTTCCACCACTGAAAACTACAGCCACAACTCAGTCATTTAGCCCAGAGGCAGCCGTGGCAGGGTGTGTGTGTTAAACATGTGTGAATGAAACAAAACACAACTCCAGGTCTGTTTGTGATGAGGAAACAACATTAGAACACAGATGAGAAAATAGCGTCATATGGGGCCTTTAAATGTGCTTTATGAATTAAAATGCATATGACAGATTTTCCTGTTCGTCAAATAGAATTTACTTTTATTTAACCTTTATTAAAACAGGTAAAATGTTTCAGACTCATTCTCATGAGTCTGGCCTAGAGGTGCACATACACACAGCTGTACACGTCACAGAGGCACAATACAGAGCAAACTGTAGATAGAACTAAAACGTCACCAAACTTGCCAAACTAGAGAAAACGAGGCAAGATTTTAGTATCATCTTAAGTGTAATTATGATTTATTGAAATGGTAGGTCTAATCTATCATATGCACGTTCATTTTTGCTGTATATATAGTACAGTATAAACAGTATATAGAAACCCAGTTCGTTATGCCTTTAAATACCTGTGGTCTGTGCAGGGGTCGTCTCTGGCTTCTTTGTGGCCAGTTGTACATATTTTTCTGTCTCCCTCACACCTGCTTTGCCCTGAGATTTCTTTGGATTTTTCGTTTTTTCCGGTGGTACAACAGCAGGGGGCTGGTTCCTCCTGGTGGTGGTAGGAGGTATTGCAGGATGGCTGATGGGAGCTGGCTGTGAGAGTTTGGTAATGGGAGCCAGATTTGGTGTAGCAGTGGCCAGGACAGACGCAACCTCAGGGTCCTCTCCCACTGACAAGAAAATGGAGACAACATAAGGCAGTGACGTTATTAAGGTCTTTATATATAATGGCCACTTCAGCAAAGGGTGAAAGCTCCAAAAATAAATTATAGAACGTAAATAGTTGCCCATAGGGGTTGGATCATTAGCTAAATGCACATGAAAAAACTGACCAATCACATTACAACAAGAGACTACTCAGGAGAGCCAGAGGATAAAACTTCATTAAGGCTTTTCAAAATTAGGGATGCACCGATCCAACTTGGATTTAAGTACTGTATGTGTCGATACTCGATATCAACCGAAAAAACTGCATTTATTTCCTTAAAACAAAAACAAAATAAGACAAAACCGGGGAGCACCATGGCATGTCTCACCGAGAGGAGACTCGAGGGAAGACCCAGGGCTATGTCTCTCGGCTGGCCTGGGAACATCTTGGGGTCCCACTGGAGGAGCTGGGGGAAGTGTCTGGGGTGAGGGAAGTCTGGGATCCAAATGTGTTATGTTGCTGTTATTTGTCCCTCAAGTAACGACAGAATAACTTTGTAGAAATAGAAATTCAAACACAAGTTTCTCTGGGCCGACTACGAGCAGTAACTAGTCTTATTACATCAATGTACATGTCCAACCAGGATATCGACTGAACCGATATTTGGAAGCCGATATCCGATCCAGCAAACTTTTCAGTATCGGTGCATCCCTTTTCAAAATGTACTGGCCACTTTTGGGTAGGCTGAGAAGTTGTATTAACATAAATTTAAGTTTCCCAAGACACTTGATTAAGAAGAAAGTATCTCACGTATTCTTTGGTATATTGTGGTTACTGGCCCCTCTACTTCTCCATACAGCGGCTGAATGGTAAAAATATAAGTTCTTCCATATAACAAGTTTCCAATCTTGAAGGAAGTAACAGCAGGACCCAGGATCTCAGTCTTAGTGTCCAGAACTGAAGAGAAATTCAACTATTATTGCATTGTTTAAGTTTTATTTGTCATTACAGAGAGAGGTTAATATGTTGACTGACTTGAAATGTGCCTCCAGGAGAGCAAATACCCAGAAACCCCGGCGACTCTGGTCCAGTTGAGGATGGTGCTGCTGTCTGTGGTGTTCAAAGCCTCAAAGCCATTCACTTTGGGAAGATCCACTGACAAAAACAAAATGTAAATGTAAAAACCCAGTTCAGATGACAACGAGAACACAGCAACAAGAACTTGATAAGTGAATGCCACGTTTGAGTATGATATAATATGTAATAATCTAGATTTTATTGAAGAACTGAAAGAATTCATGATTGACTTTAGGTAAGAATACTGGAAAATCATTTTGGGTGTTGTCCACAGACTGTATAAAGAAGTGGACTAAGTGAGTGTGATGTCACCCACAGCGTTCGGCTCCAGTCAAATGAAGCTCATCGAGGCTGGAGCAGTTATAGGGGCCAATTTAGAGCCAAGTTCCATATTAGGAATTCTATCTGTGAGTATCATAGCAACCAAAGAGCCAATCCGGCGCGAGGCTGTTGAAGGTAACGCCCCTTCCCGCCCGCACCGCTGGTTTAGCAGGGAGCGGACGCTTAGCAATGCTGTCAATCAAACCTGTTGCTAACGCTAGTGGGAGCGACCTCGGGGAAAGAAGGCGCCTGAAACCTGTTGTAACGCTAGTGGGAGCGACCTCGGGGAAAGAAGGCGCCTGATTTGGCTGTTATTAATGTTCATATCTTGAGTCATGGACAAAAGAGCCAAATAAAAATACCAGGATTATGTAGAGCGGGTTAATACAAACATTGTCATAGAAAACCAGATGCCTTTCCTGTCTTAGCCAGCTACATACATGGCTACATGGGGCGGCAGTTCACCCACTGACTCAAAGGTTGGTGGTTCGAAACCCGCTCCTGACAAAAGCATCTTAGCCACTGACCACTGACCGTTTGGCCGTTTGATCCCAGCTCCAATAGGTGAATAATGCCGTTATGTCCTTAGGTAAGACTCTTAACCTCATCGCCTCCACTGATAAGAATGTATGTGTATTTCTATAGCGACTACAGAGCCATTTTAAAGCTTCCAGAGAATCGGTGCTGCGTTGACTTGTTGGTCAAATGAACACTAAATATTTTACACAAACCAACCTACTATTTCATATTTTAGCTCCAAAACTTTTCTCAAATTTTGTATTTAAAGGAATGGAAGTGCCATCACAAAGAAAGTGTAGTTTAATCCCACTTAAAACATAAGTGGTCTATATTCACGTTTTTAAACCCATCTCTTCTCCATCCTGGCATTTAATACGAGCTAGACAGAATATCTTGGTGTTTTATTGTTCTTTTCCTATGTATATATGTTTTTGTTGACTTTTATGTGAAGCAGTTCGGTCAGCTGAAGTTGTTTTAAATGTGCTGTATAAATAAAATTGAATTAAAGCTGCAGACAGAAACATCTCATCTCTCATTGTTTCAGTATTACTCACATGTTCGTGCAGTGACCAGGACTGGACTGCCTTCTTTGTTGCCCACCACTGAGGACAGCTGGATCTTATAGGCCGAGCTCTCACGCAGGTTTTTAATCATGTACGACGTGGACGAGCCCGAAACTGTGTGTGTCTTGTCCTCACCTCCTAATGGGAAGAATCACATGAGCTAATGAATGCTGTTAGATAGCGCTGTGAGCTTCGTTAGCCAAAGAGTGTATGTAGTTAGCGTACAAGAAGACACTGCAGGGGAAGACTGTCAAGAGCGGGGTCATACCTAAGAAGGGGGTCCAGGAGATTTTGTACCCAGATGCTCCTGAAGTTTTCTTCCATGACAAAGTAAAAAAGTTCACGCCGATGTCGACCACTTTCACCTCTCGCGGGGCCTGGATGGGGTCTGAATCTGACACGGCAGCTACAAAAAACAAAAAGATTATTTAAGAGAACATTCATTTGTCCCACTCTAGGGGAATTACGGTGTTACAACCATAGACTGTGTAAAGAAGTGGACTAAGTGAGTGTGACGTCACCCACAGCGTTCGGCTCCAGTTAAATGAAGCTCATCGAGGCTAGAGCAGTTATAGGGGCCAATTTGGAGCCGAGTTCCATATTAGGAATTCTATCTGCGAGTATCATAGCAACCAAAGAGCCAATCCGGAGCGTTACCTCCTCAAAAACATACCTGGAGTTGTGTTTTGTTTCATTCACACATGTTTGAGTAATCCTTTATTCTGAGTTGTGTTTGTTTCATTCACACATGTTTGAGTAATCCTTTATTCTGTCTACATCTCCAAAGCTGAAAATGCTCTGTTCCACCTTGTGATGTCATGGTAGTTGGTAGCGGTAGTTTTCAAGTTAACAGTTAAATTTTACCTTTAGTTCAGTGGAGATTGGCAATTCCAGGGCTGAAATCATCCAAATGGTTCTAGTGAAATGGTGTATGGAGTTAAAAACACAGTGGAGCACTTCCTGTATTACCACATGACATCACAAGGTGGAACGGAGTGTTCTCAGTCTGAGAGAAGAACTCAGCCTAAATATGCAGGGTTTGTGTGTTAAACATGTGTGAATTAAACAAAACACAACTGCAAGTCTGTTGTTTGATTGACATTATAATATAGATCAAAAAAAGCATAATATTGGTCCTTGAAATTATATTTTTAATGGAGCACTATGTAACTTTTCTGGTGGAGGGTCCAGCACCTGCTTATATCCATGGAGATGTTGGAAAGCTCCACCGTATACCATTAAATTATCTATCTTAATGGAAACATGGAGGTGATGCTACCAGACCAAGTTAATACAGGTCATTTTAAACCTTTTCTGTGGAACATTCCAGGCAAAGCATAAAGCAATAACATATGAATGGAGAAAACCTGATGGCGTAGAGAAAAGTTACATAGTGCAGCTTTAATTTAGAAAAACAATGAGAGGATAAAAGGACTACAGTTGGCGTTTACCTGTGAGTTGTGATAATGAAATCTCTGGCCCCTCTGCGTTTCCATAGAGAGCACAGATAGTGACCGTGTAAGTGGACAGCGGACTCAAGTCTTCAATGCGGTAGAACAAGATGCTATGGTCCAGGTATTTGGACTGTGGACTGGCCCCATCTGCAAGAATCAGAAATCATTTTGAGTGCATTAAACAACATAATAGAGTTTTATTTTTGAACAGAGCACCAGACAAATGCGTGTTACCAGTTTTCCAAGTGAGTCTGTATTCCGTAGCCCCCACAATCGGACTCCACTCCACATCCATGGACGTGCTCGTGTACGAGGCGACCTTGAAGTTGGACACGTAGCCGAGAGGAGCTGAGACAGAAACAGGGAGTGAATAAAGAATCTACATTACGGCCGACATACACTACCAGTCAAAAGTTTGGACACAACATCTCATTCAATGTGTTTTTTTTCTTTATTTTTACTACTTTCTACATTTTATATACACATAGAAGACATCAAATATATGAAGCAACTCTACTAAAAATTTTGTCTATATTTTATATTCAGAGTTATTTCACTTTTTTCTTTACTTTGTAATTCCATATACTGTCTGTTGCTTCATATATTTGATGTCTTCTGTGTGTATATAAAATGTAGAAACCCTGTACTTCATTGTAGGGAGCAGGGTTCCTAGAAAATTGATACCAAGATACTAATTTATACTAAAACTAATATGAAAACTAGATACTAATTTAAATTGAAGTATTGAAACTGAAAAAAGTTGGACTTTTGCTCTGTACAACCCTCACACACAGTCAAACTAACACATAACTGTTATCTTCACTTTAGTGTTAAATATTATGTATTTATTTTATTAAGAACATTTATTAAGAACATTTTTATATAGTGCTTTTCCACCTTCAAGTCACTTTACATCGAGGAACCACTCACCCATTCACATAAAGATTAACTGAATAAAACACTGTCAAATGTTAAAATAAACGGCAAATCATGAAAACATAAATAAGTCGTATTTAACACAAAAGTGAAGAGAACAAAACTGTATTAAGAAACCTTACAGAGCGTCTTGTGCTGAGTGAAAAACTGCGACAGTGACAGAAGCTGGGGTCTAAACACTCACAGTTTGACTCACTTCCTCCTCATCATCACTGGGTACATTTGCACGGCCAGTAATAATCAGATGTTAATAGACTGTTTGTTAATAGGCACAAAAGGAATCTTATCTTTATCTGTCTTTATTTATTTATTTATTTATACAGGGGAACCCAATAAGAGAACTTGGGCTCGCTTTTTCATGGGCGCCCTGTTTAAAATAAGTCATGAAAAGTCCATATAAAACATTAAAAACAGGAGCAGGTGTGCGTAAAAGTTTTTTACCAGATTATTAAATTTCAATTGTGTCACCAGCGTATCCAGTTTTGCTTTTCCTTGGAGTGTGTTCCATTTTTGTGAAGCAAAACAGCTAAAAGCCTCTTTCCCGTCTCAGTTTTGATGTGGCTCGCCCTTAGTGTTATGCAGTCATGTGATCTGGTATTAAATGTTGTCCCTAAAAGTCGTCCCTTTATAGATACATTTCATACAGTGCTGTTCTCTTCTAACAGACAGTGATGGACAACCCGCTTTTTCATAGAGAAACAGTGATGGGTTATCATCAAAGGCTGCGTTCACACTTACCCTGGTTTGGTCCTGGTTGGAGCTCAGTTTGGGCCTAATGTTGACTTGGTTTGGTCCTGTTTTAGTCCAGTTTTAGTTGAGGGTTTATTCCAAATTTTCATGTGGCGTGTGCGAGTGTGAATGCACCAAAAAACACCTGGTGACGCGTGTCAGTTAATCAATGGATTTTTAGACTCACTGTTGATTTGGAAAAGGCAGAGGTGATGAATTTTAAAATATATCTTTAAAATTTTGTTGTTTTGGGGGTTTTTTGCTGAATTTTCTTTGTCAAAACCGGCACAGTCAGAAAGAACTCAGATTTCTCACATCAGATGTAACTGGCTATGTTTACATGCAAACCAAAATGTGATTATCATCTGATTTCAAGAGGACTATGATCAGAAAGATTATGTGGAATTTCAACCTGGAAAGACTCAGATGGACACGAAGAAAAGTATTGACTTTTATTGAATGAGTTCTCTTTGGCGCTCAGACCCCGGTATGGGGACATTGTGATGAAGGGCGTGGTCATTTAGATGATGTTTAGGAGGTGTCTTTCCCCTGGGGTCTGGACTCTGGAGGTGGTCGAGGTGAGGCTGAGGGAGTGAAGGGATGATGCTGGATGGTGCTGGGGAGGTGGTGCTGGGGAGGTGATGGGGGGAGGGGGCGCTGGGGAGGTGGCGCTGGGGAGGTGGTGCTGGGGAAGTGGTGGGGCGAGCTGAAGGGGCCGTGCGCCTGCGATGGGGGTTTAAATTGGTCAGACTGGGCGCTGGTTGGATAAAGAGGAGGAGCGGCGAGCAGCGGGGAGGAGCAATGGGAGGTGGCGATGAAGGCTGAGGAGCAGGTAAACTCTGGAGACGGGAGCGGAGTTAGGTCTTCCAGGCTGAATTTACACGAGCTCCATTTTGATTATTTTAAGCTAAAAAAAATCTGATAATACGATTTTGAGTGTGCCACTGTTTACATTACATTTCAATAATCTAATAAGAAATCATATTTTGATCAGATTTTTGTTGTGCACGTGAAAATAGCCACTGACACCGAATACTGAACGGGACACGCAGTTACTCACATGTCCTGAAGGTGGCGCTGATGCCGGGCCCCACCACAGAGCCGAAGAGCACGTACAGAGTCAGGACGTATTCAGTGTCGTGGGCCACGTGTTTGAGATGGTACTCTGTGGTGGTGCCGTTTAGAGCCAGCTGACGAGGACGGTCACGGCCGACGAACTCTGCAGGACAAACAAAACAACTGCAGTAACGACGTGTGAATGCAAAAATAAAAACCAAGAAGTTGCATAAGTTAATTAAAAAAGGAAGAAAATATAATGAAATGTATGTGCTTTGTTATGATGAAAGAGAATAGCAGAGCTAGCCAGGATGCTAATAGGTG
>JACM01062302.1:0-21197 GCA_000787095.1 Periophthalmodon schlosseri
GGAGCAGACAGGTGAGTGGACTGAAGATGTTGGATGCTGCACAATAAATTTGTCCAGCATAAACTTAAAATGTGTAAAATAAATACACAATAGTAATAAAGTAATGTAGGTGTGCCTTTTGATATGCTATCAACATACCTTCTGGTACATATTGTACCACTTGTGTTGCCTTGGTGCAGGTCAGTTACCTGCATCTGATGTCAGGCACCAGTGGAAGCAAAAGACCTGAGCCGCGAGACCCACTCGCTGTCGTCCATGGTCTTGTGGCTTTTGGAATGTTTAGACATGTTTTCTGGAACGAAAGATTTCTATTCCTTTTGATTATATAAGAACATCACAATAAGCAAAAGTTTCCCATTGCCAGAGGAAACAATGGTGGTTTCCCACAGTTTAGAATTCTCCAACATTGTATAAAAAGCAACCTGGACTATACATTGGCATATCAAATCGCACATTGTTACTCATCATAAAGCTCTAAAATGACTCTACTGATTAGAAACAACTGCAGAAAGGCAAAAATTGAGACTCCACTTATTGTATGAGATAGAATTATCCAAAAAGCCTATTTGCACCACCAGAGTCTCGTCAAAATCTATGTGAAACACTGAGCAGGCCTACACAGGAACACAGACATGAACCACAATCCCACTAATACACTTTATTAGTACTATAGTTCTATAGCCAACAAAAAAAAGTGGCACAATTTATGTGTGCGCTTTTTCGTATACAGTACTTATTCACTATAAGTTGTTGTGAAGATTAATAATATTGCAGCTCGCCCATCATTAACGCCAATGTAATGAATTCATCACCATGTATTCCGAACTATCACTAGCATCAGTACACAGAATATTTGACTAAACGGCCATAGTTACATATTTTAATACTGTTATTATTTCTTTGTAATGTAAAATTGACTGCTGTATGACCGTTTCTCTCAACATTAGCAACAGAGAAGCTCATTTTATTCTGTGTTTGAAAGGGCTAAACGTCTGATATTTAATAGACATAGTGAAAGTACTTACCTCAATACAAAACGACAATAGTTAACTGTACGGCAGATGCACACTCAAACAATGTGTCAGCCTGTCAACAGAATTTAAACACTCGCGCCGCGGAGGCGGGACACAGAGGTCAGCTCAGCCTACAACTGGCCTGGCAAAAGATTGAGTGGGGTATTTAATTGGCTTTAGAAATAATGGAGACGTCTCAGCGATTGGCTGTCAAATGATTGGGGTGACCGCTTGATTGGTGAGGGAAAGATTGATCCGTGAACGTCATTTGTTCCCATATACAGTCCAGTGGCCGTCAGGTACCGCCACCGTCGCCCCCTTGAATCCCGCTTTGGTCCTTGTCCTTAAACCTATTTAGTACGAAACCTCGCGATATCCAAAAAGGGTCTTAAAAGTTAATTCAGCCTTACTACAATGGTCAGTAGGCATGTGGGTAACTCGGCATATTAGACCTGGTTCAGACCTGGTTCTGTCCCAGTTTAGTTCTGGTTCAGTCCTATAATAATATAGTACATAGTATATTAACAGCAGTTCTTGCAGTAGACAGTGCTACAGAGATAGGCGTTAAACACAGGATTGAGGTCAGATCATGGTCAGACCCCGTTCAGTTTAGGCCTGACACAATAATTACTATATCGATTTATCATTCAATATATATTAGATAGAATACTATTTTTGGGGGGTCAGTATTTATTGTGGGCACTTTTTCTTTGCACTACTGTGAAATTTGGGGTTATATTTTAGCAATATGATAAGATTTGAGCCATAGAAGTTTGAATGAATCATTTCTATATTTCATTACAGATGCAAATTAAGTACTAAAGTGTTTCATTCTGCTATTTTTAATTGCAAAAATATTGTAGATTTAGAATGTTTTCTGTGGTATAAATCTGCTCTTGGGTTATTGTCTCAGTGGCATAAATGAGTTTAAATATTATCATTTATCTTTTACATTTACTTCAGCAATATATTGCACTTCAAAATTTGTTACCGTGACAGGCCTAGATCAGTCCTGAGTTCAGTCTTTCAATAATATAGTACATATTAATAGCAGTTCTTGTAGTAAATGATGCTACAGAAATAGGCGTTAAAAACAGCAGTGAGGTCAGACCTGGTCAGTGTGTGGCCCATATCCAGCTCACAGTGTCACACACAGTCACACACAGTCACACACAGTCGCACACAGTCGCACACAGTCGCACACAGAGCCTCCAGAGGGACAGTCTACTCTCTGGGCCTGAGGGGGGAGAGTGAGCACTGTTAAACACCTCTGGAGCACGGGACAGAAGTACTACATTAGGCCTACAGGGATGCGGTAATTCATCTGAGTAAACGTGACTAATGCACTATTAAAATCATCCGTGACTCATTAAAGTGAGGGTATTACACACATAATTAACTGCTAACACATAACATATTTAAAACACCATGTTACCTTTTATTGTTTAGGAAATGCAAAATTTGCCAAAAACAACATATTAACTTTCTGAAGTTACACCCCCCTTCAGAACACAATCAGCGTGCATCCTGCTAATGAAACTACTGCACATCGCAGTTTGTCAAGTTGTTGTGTACAGTTTTGTATAATTTTTTGTATATTTATGGAGAAAGGCCACACAAGAGCATGGGCGGTGTAGGCTTGTGGGTTCAGCATTGGACAGCATCTTACAGCTAACCATAAGGGGAGTTCGAATTGGGCCCAGGAGATCACTATATTACTCAAACATGCATGGATGAAATCTAAAACCTCTTCAGGCATGTTATAACATGGTAGAAAGTTCCAAATAAATTTTACATAATAGAGCATCAACAAAAGTGAAGCTTATAAAACATGTTAATAGGTTGTTTTCGGTGAATATAGCATTTTCAAAATAATAAAAGGTAACACGCTGATCTAAATATGTTATGTGTTAGCAGTTAATATCCCATAGAAGTAAACTACCACCTCTTAAAAAAAAATAAAAAATGCTGATCTAAATCGCAATGCTTGTCAGAAAAATCACAATTAGGTATTTTCCTCAAATCTTTCAGCCCCTCCTCTATTAAAAAGACCCAAACAGATCATTGACAATTTGCAATGATTGAATCTAGCCTGCTACTGGTATTAACAATATATAGGGTTGTCAAAAGTAACAAAAATCAGATAGCAATCGATACTAAAGCTAGTTTCGATCGATATCGATACTGAAAAAATCAGATTCACAGGACAGAAATGAAACTTTTCCTGAATGATCTTGAGCTGTATCAGAACAAGTATAAGACACATAGACTAGTATACGCCCATGGACCACTATGGGACCTACCTGGACCACTGAGGGATTACAAAGTTATAAGGCCACATTCTAATGTAAAAGAAAGTACTACCATTTAATGTTTTAAATCACATTCTATTGTCTAAAGAAAGAGTACTTATCGGAATCGGTCTTGAGTATCAAGTATATTACTTAGTATCAAAATCGGGTTTGAAATTTTAGTATCGCGACAACACTAGTGGCTTTAGAGTTTATGATATGACCGATCCAAACCTAACATAATGAGAATGGAGGTCTCTCAAATTAGCACTAAGGGAATGCATAGAGCTGTAGCGTGCCTTTAAGCAGGGCCTGGGGCTGAGGCTGATCTGGTTCTATACCTCCTCTCTCTTTTCTCTGCCTCTCCTCTCTTCTTTCAATGTCTCCCTTGCATCTCCCCCCACTACGCCCCATGAATCGTGAGTTTAATCTGCCTCTTTACATATAAATACCAAAAAATACCAAATCTTCAGCTAACTAATTCACTCACATCTTCTTTCTGCTGCTGTCCCATATAAATTCTTCTCGTCTAAATAGAATGATTAGTTGACTAATACAAATTTTGATCGACTAAGACTCCATCAACCGATTAATTGACTAAACAACTAAAGTACTACAGCCCTAACACAGTCTTCTAACTTTTCCATTTATTTCCCTCTCCTCTCTCCCTCCCTCCTTTAGCTCCCATCTCCCTTCCTCTCTCCATCTCCCTCCTCAAAATCCTCATCTCTCCCCTTTTCAAGCCTTGTCACTACCCTCTCCATCCACCCCTACCCTCCGTTTCTCCTCTCTCCCTATCCCCCTCCCTCTCTCTCTCCTCCGCCTCAGACACTCAATGGGAGCAGTGGTTTCACAACATTCCGTCAGTCTTGTTTACGTCCAGCTGCAGACCACATTGGCTGACAGACACAACCAACTCCTGACGCCACTGTACACTTTACACAGCCAGAATTCACTACTTAACATAAATAGGCTATTCAGGATAATGCCACGATAACCAAACCCCAGCACCAGTTAAACCAGGACTGAACTAGTGATTTGACTCGTAAATGAGTCAAATTATTTTCTTTCTAAAGTGTAGGCATTTTTATACTGATTTACTTTGAACCAACAAGAATCAGCACAGAAGCAGAGAAGGCAACAGGAGTGAGCGCTTTGTGCAGAAAAAACACATTTGGCATCATAATAACAGTTTTTTTAAATTATTATTACTGTAGTGCAACGTTTTATTTAGATTAGGCACCATTTCAAAGAACAGACTTCAACTCTCAGTTTGAACCATTATCTGAGCCTTCAGTTAGCTCTGTGATTAGTTTGTTATTAAAATGATTTCTTACATTGGCTTCTCTCATCTAAAGAAATATTAAAAGGGCCAGTCTTTTGGACGGCTCTTTGAAATTAACAGATCTAAAAGATTCGGATCCCATAAAAGAGCCAAAAGTCCCATCACTAGACTGAACCGGAACAGTGATTTGAATGCATGGTTTCTGTATCGTTCTTGCACTTACGAGCACACAGGGCTAATTACGCAATGTTAATCAGCAGGCTACATTAACATATTGCTCCACTTTGTTGCATAAGCCGCTGCCTGGATGCCTGCAGCTGCACAGGCGCTTTGGATGTGGAAGACTCAGGTCACGGCCCCGCGCAGAGCCGGTTCTGACTGGATCTGTCCGCTTCTCGGGTGATAGATTACTCCGATGCCACTCCACCGTCAAACCGCGGAAACCACCACACGCACATAGAGCTCCGGACTGCGGAGGATGGCAGTGGACGTACGCGCTACCACACCGCGAAAACAGCAGCCGGTATTAGGCCCACGGTACGAGGCATCGGGGTCTCATGCCAGTCCCCCCCGCGGGAGGTGAGGTGCAGAGCGGATAGACAGACTCACGTACCCCCGGAGTCCAGCGACGAGCGGCGGTCCTAGCGGCACCACGGTCTGCGCGCGGCTCCAGTGTGCGCGCACCGCTGCGGCCTGGCGCTACATCTGAGCTGACTCCGCCCACTGATGGAGGGGGAGGGGCGTCAGGAGAGTCCGTCCCCACAGCTCAGGGGTCAAAAAACATCCACAAAGCAGAACTGGACATGCCTATTGATGAAAAACCCCTAGCGTTCTATGTCGAGCAAAGCGAACTAACTGCTACGTGCTGTATTTTCCCTGAAGTGCAGTGAGTTCATTTCATTGTCAGCAGATGTAATTAAACCTACAGCAAATGTTAAGGTTCAGCAACACTGACAGTATTTTGTTTTATTTTTATTTATTTAGGCTATCATTTTCTTCTGTCTAAAAGTTAGGATATTACGGAGCCCGGCATAGGACATTTACAAAATATAATATTAATGCGTGGCCACGAGATAATATCACGTTCCCACAGTATATTATCTTGAGGGAACAACTTAATAATCATGAGGGAACGACTTAATTATCTTCAGGGAATGTGTTATTACTTATATTAAGTTAAATATCACATGCGCTTGTGGAAATATATGTATAGAAATGACAGACAGGTACAGCATGTGACCTCTTGGTGGCGCACATGTGCTAGAAGTATAGTTGCAAGAAAAGGAAAGCATGATACAAAGAAGGGAAGTACGGAGCCCCACAGATGACGGAGAGGAGAAGAATAATTTTTACAAAATAAAAAATATATGATCTTGAGGGAACGAGATATTATCTTGAGGGAACGACATAGTTATCTTGAGGGAACAACTTAATTATCTTGAGGCAAGGAGATCTTGAGGGAACGACCTAATTAAGACATGTGCAATTTGCGTTCAGCAGATGCAGGATCAGAAGGAGCATTACGGAGAGCACCGATCCACGGAGAGTTGTGTTAAATGAAGGTAATAATGAAAGTAATAACATTAAATCACAAAACTGAATGCATTAATGAGAAATAGTGCATATTTAGTTTAAAGCTAACGCTACGTGAATGACAAGGAGTTTCACTGTTGCAGCTGCTAGGCCAGCTTGACCGACATGTGGATATATGGAGCTAGCTGCTAGGTTAGCGAGAACATCTCTCCAACACTTTAACAAGAAATAAATGACAGGCTATCGGTAAACCATGGAAAGCTTGAATTAAGTCACTTACATGGACCCTTTGTCCACATATGTTGACAGTTTTGATTTTAGTTGTTGATTTTAGCAATGGTTTATCAATGTTGTTAAACTTTCAAGTTTATTAGCAGCCATGCTAATCACGTTTTTTTTTTATACAGTCTATGATACCCACAGAACTGGAGTAGTCTATTGAGATGAGATGGTCTAGGTGTTTATTAGCGTTGGCTACAGTAAAAGACAGACAGAGCTCTGTGATAATGTGCGAGCTACTGTTTATTACAACAGTAATAATGCTTAGTCACAAGAGGGCGCTCCAGGATAACTTCTGAACTAAACCACTCCCATAATAACTTGTGGGTACACTCACATCTTATTAAAATGAAAGATGCTTTTTTATTGTAGACAATGTTTTTAACTTTGTGTTGCTGTGTCACAGCTTTGCCTTCCTACGTAAGCGAAATGTGGAGGAAGAGATCATTTTGAAGCTCCAAAATGATAAGGAAGCCTATTTTCTAATAAGTGCAGCAGTTTTGTGGGAGTGTGTTGTAATTAACCCATATACCCATCTGATAATTGTTTTTCTACTGCAAATTAAGATGACAATCAAACTGTTTAATGTTATGCTTATTTTCAGATTGATTCTTCAGTCATTCGCCTCATGTCTCATGCAGATCTGGCAAAGTATATAACCAGGAATTTCAAGGTGCTGGGTAAAATAAAAACAAAGATCTCAGCTACCAGTATTGAGAAAGGAATTCAAAATGCTCAAAGACAAGTGGAGAATGGGAATGCAAAAAAAAGAAAAGAAGACTAAAACTTGGATGGATGAACTTTAGCAAAGAAGATAATAAATACAAACAGGTGCGCACACCAAAACGTAGTGGTACCAGACACATATCTGTTGACAGACACACTAAGGTTATGGAGATAAAATTAATGGCGGAATCTCTCTTTTTCCCAAATGGAAATCATTAAAAGTTAGAAGAGCACAACTGCAGCATTTGTGATTTTTTAGAGGATAAGATTTATCTTGAGAGCACAGTTGAGCAGTTATATGAAAAAAACAAGGTAAAAATGCTCAGATTGCATCTTTACACTAAACATTGCTTAATTCAAGCTACAACAGAAGAAGAAGAATCTGAGGCTGAAATAATTCATTTGGACCTAAATGAGGAGACTGAAACTGTATTCATTGATGAAGCGAAGCAGCGGACCAATCAAATGCGCTGGCAATGGTGTTACGTGAAAATACGGGTGGAGAGGTTTCAGAGGCTGTTAGTGCGACCCAAAATGCAGCAGTGTCACATGACAATTCAACTCAGAGTGAAGTGATTTTGGGGGCATCTTTGAATAACTCAGTCAATCTGGATGACACATTGCCTTGGGATGTATCAAAAACAAAGATAGTGCTTGTCGTAAGTAGAAGCAATTGCCTCTTTGAGCTTTTACGAGACTTTGCTGACCCTGAAATAATAAACGAAGATGTTAGTGTCAAAAGAAGGCTCCCCAATGGACAGACAGAGGAAGGTGAGGGTTCAGGTGTATTTCAGGATTGTCTTTCTGAGTTCTGAGGTGAATTTTATAGCAAATGCACCCTTTGGAGGAATGTGAAAGTACCATACCTCAGTACCATACCTCTGTCATAGAATGTTGAAAACCAGTATTGAACACTCTGGCTGATACCTTGTATCCTGAAAGACTTGCTGAAATAACACAGGAGCGTGTACCCACACCAAGACGTGTCCATGAACTTCTGAAATTTCCAGAAAATATGACTTCACTTCAGAACAATGTGGCCAGACACTTAAAGAAATACATAGGGGAATGTAACAATAACATGCTTAAATGCTGTCTCCGCTTCTGCACAGGTGCAGATATCTTATTTGACCAGCCTATTACTGTTCAGTTCATTGAGACATCCCAGTTTCAGTGTAGGCCTCGCACACATGTGGGTCTCATTTGATGCTACCTATAAACTACCCAAACTATCCAGATCTTAGAAGCGATTCTGACACTGTGCTCATGAGTTCAGTCTGGGTTATGGACATTATCTGATTCATTACAGCTGCGTTTTTATTTTTTGTTTCCTGCGGATTTTAATTTGTTTTGGTGGCTGATAAATGCAAGCTTTGTTTCTATGATTTGCATAAGAAGGCCAAAAATGCTTAACACTTGTTCTTGGTGGGTTCAAAAGTGACATGTTTATGCTTAAAAGAGCTAATCTCTTGAATTATATATGCACATTCCAAACTGAAACTGCTGTTTTATTGTGTTAACCAATTAGACTCTGTAGTTAAATTGTGTCTGGGTTACACAGCTATAAAAACAACTTGGTATGGAAATACATTATTTTATTTCAATATAGCCGCATTACAGAATGGAAAAAGCCTTGTGCTCTTTTTGTTTTCACAAATACAACTGCAGTTACAACTGTTAAAGGGTAATGTTAAGGCTGTGAAATACAGTCTGTTAATAAACCATTGTTGAAACTTATCTCACTTTGTTTTATTGTGTTGTTGTTGTTGTTTTTTTTAATTTATAAAATTTCCATAAAACATGGCAACAAATCATCCTATAAAAAACAGGATGATTTGTTGCAATTTTATCTACTTTATTCAAACAGCTGTTCCCTAATATTATTGCATAATGATACATATAGTTCAAGTGCTTCTGTCCTGTTGCCTGGAAAAGCCTGACCAAATTGTTACATTGTAATACTGCAACAATCAAATACATCTTCATCACAAAGAACAGAAGTAAGGAACTTGCACCTCTCTTTGCAGGCAGAAATGTCCTCATTTAACCTCCTGAGATCCGAGCTCTTGCATGGCATGCTTTATCATTTTCTCTTAGTTATTTGGGCTGATTGGGACCTGATGAGTGTAAAAATAAAGAATTATCTTTTTACAATATGAGAAAAATGATGTCCACATATGAGGATTTTTTCTACTTTTTAATGATTTTGACAGAACAAAATAAAATCACATTTGAATAATGATTTGCAAAAACTATTAAGTGCCTGAACACAGCAACATTTTTCCTGAGTGTAAAAACAAAATGAGAAACAACAATTGTGCCTCTTGGAACAATGTGGCTCATTTGAAGTGCTTCTAACAGGTGCAGAAAGACATGTGCCTTTAACAAAGTCCATCTTGAATCTAAACTATATGTTATACTCTTCTGTCACCTTTAAGTGGCAGTTTAATGACCTCATATGTGGACACCAGGACCTTGTAGAAAAAAAAATCTGTATTGTGGCCTAGACAGCCCAAAATGTGTTGTCACATATGAGGACGCCAGGTCCCAGGAGGTTAAGGGTACAAGAAAGTCCATTGTGCCCCACAGGTGAGGTGCATGATGCACGTTGGGTATTCCTGAATGCACACTTGTGTCTCTTGAAGGCTTGATACGATGCGAGTTCCAAACATTTTTAATGTAATTTAGGTCTTCCTGCAAAATTATGGATATGTTAATAAAATAGTGCAAGCTATAATAAAATCATCATACATACACTTTCGTTTTGAAACGGGAAATCTAAAATTGGAAAACGGCTGTTTCCCGTTTCTCAAAACTAGATAGAAAATCTGGATTTTTTTAGGGATTTGTTTTGAATTTAAAACCAAAATTTAAAAACGAACAACGAGTACTTGTGGTGAAGTTGTTTTTTATATTTCTTTTTGCTCATGTTTTCCTCCTTCAAAGAGCCGTGGCCAAGTGCTCGGTGAAGCGCATCTCTTCCGGTGATGCGCAGAGGCAAAACCGCGGGCAGGTGAGGAGATCTGGGCAGATAGTGGATATGCTTTCTGCGGTCCCCTTGAGACAGAGCAGGGGCAGAGCGGTACTCACCATCCAAGGCTGGCGCATGGGGCTGTCCTCCTGATTCAGCTGTATGCGGGGTGTCGCATTAGACCTGGCTAAGTCCGGTTTTAGTCCTTGTTTAGAGACGATTCCATTGTGGTATAAGCTCCGTTGTTGAGTTGTTTGCGGCTACACTAACCATCGGCTACACTGACCATATGGCGCGGCACGTCCCCGGTCCATTTAAGGCTACGGAGCGCGCACCCCGTTCGGTGCTGTTGCTGGATTAAAGTTTACGCCGTGTGCTTGTCTCCAAATCCTCGTGAGCTCCTCCTGTCATGCATACTTGCTTGGGGCGTACCTTACTCTCGTGTTGGACAGGAGCGGTTACGCACAGCTCCAAAAGTCGCTCGTGTAAATTCGAATGTTGAAATAAAACAAATATCCACACAAATACCCCCAAATGCGACGACGACGTGCAAAGTGTCCACGTTGACGAGCAGCAGCGGCATCCGCCAGTAGATTGTCCGAGAAAACCGGCCGCTCTCCGCAGCGAGTCAGCCGCAGTGGGCGCTCCCCAGTCCCTCTAGAGGCATTCTGTCCCAGCCTCAAGCAGTGACCCCTGCACTCCCTCTGACTGCTCGGCTTTGCCTGTGCGCGGGACCCGATGCTTTGGCGCGAGAAGAGAAATGGGTACTTGGCACAGGGCTCTGAGCGCCGGTCCACGAGGAAATGGGCAAAAATATCCACTTTTATTTCAAGTTCACCACAGAGAAATTGGATGGACTATTTGTTTTTGCCCATGTTTTTTTTTCTCGTGGGGCGTCACTCAAAGACCCATCGCAGGTACCCAGTGAAGCACCTCTCAGCGCGGGTACTAAGGGCTGCTAGACAGAACGCCGCACTGCCTCTCCGGCTCAGCGATGCTGAGCGGCGTCATCGGCTAGAAACTGTGGCTGACTCGCTGCACAGAGCATTTACTTTATTACAAGCGACTTTTGAAGCTGGCCGTAACTGCTCCTCTCCAACACGAGAGTAGGGTACGCTCCAAGTAAGCATGGCAGGCAGGAGAAGCTCACGGGGATTTGGGGACAAGCACGCGACATATACTTCCAGTATCAGCACTGAACGGGGTGCGCGCTCCGCAGCCTTGGGTGGACGGGGTACGCAAGGACGGTCGTGCCGATGGTAAGTGTAGCTACAGAGAACTCGTACATCGATGGAATCGTTTCTAAACGAGCATCAAACCCGGACTAAACCAGGTCTAACCCCGCATACAACTAAGACTGAACCAGAAAGAGAGCCCTATAGCATGAGCCGTGACGCACACTCTCCATTTACTGGGTACTTTCCACAGGGCTTCGAGGGACGCTCCACAAGGAAAACACTGGCACAAAGTTGTCATATTTTCGTTTTAAACCCCAAACAAATAACGGATTGTTTCTCGATTTTCTATTTTGTTTAGGATTCCAATTTCAAAACGAAAATCAAATGGCCGTGACGTGCACGGACCGGAAAGACAATAAGCCTACCTGAATGATAGACATGAAACAAAACTAGACCAGTGTTTTGTCAAGAAAATCCCCACTGAAATGTCCTTCATCTTTAAGGTCAGCAAAAAAGTGGATGCACTGTTCAGTTCCCCCCTTTCTTAACTGACCCCACCAACTGTGATAAAGCTCTGTGGGCCAGCTCGGTCACCTTGTCCATTGCACCTCAAATACTTTAAATATCTCTTAGAACAACATTCTCCGTACTCATGTCCGTGCGTAAAAGCCTTGGAAAGCCACCTTCAATCTCTATAGCCTCAACAAAATACCCTCCAGTAACTCTTGGGTCGCTGCTAGTGAAAGATACTCTAAGCCACATAACCCTCCGAGAATAGCCGTCTATGCATCCATTTATGCAAATTCCGTAAGGCTTCAGCTTATCGTAGGAATCAGCATGCCATATAAAGTTGAGTCCCGGTGAAAATAGCGTCGCCTTATGAGACGTCTTCCCTGGCGAGCGTGAACGTTGACTGAATCAAGAAGCGAAAGCAGTAACCTCACGTTTTCCTTCCTGACGCGTAAACCATGTTCCAAACACTTGGAATACATCCAGCAATAACCATTGAGTCTCCCTGGTCCTTCCAATTGGCCAAGTATGAAGTCAATAACTAGCTCAAAGTTAGCATATTGACGACGGTAAAGTCCATAAGTCAGTAATATTCTCATCAAATGTCGTTTGCTTAAAATATTACCATCCAAAGCAAGCGTTGCTAATATGTCGTCATAGCTCATCCCCAGCATAAAATAATGCTTGATTTTGGAGTCCCAATGTCCCAATCCATTGCATACAAGCGTCTCTTCCCTTCTTTTTACCATGCTTTCCTTTTCTTGCAACTGTACTCCTAGCACATGTGTGCCACCAAGAGGTCGTCTGCTGTACCTGCCTGTCAAAAATATCTAATAATAATTTCTTTACATATATTTTCACGAGCACACGTGATATTTAACTTAAAAAATAAAAATAATAATGCCTTCCCTCAAGATAATTAAGTCATTCCCTCAAAATAATTAAGTTGTTCCCTCATGATAATATCGTGTGGGAACGTAATATTATCTTGTGGCCACATATTAATATTATATTTTGCAAATGTCACATGCCAGGCTCCGTATTAATGCATTCAGTTTTGTGATTTAATGTTATTACCTTCATTATTACCTTCATTTAACACAACTCTCTGTAGATCGGTGCTCTCTGTGGTGCTCCTTCTGATCCTGCATCTGCTGAACGCAAACTGCGCATGTCTTAATTAATTCGTTCCCTCAAGATAATATCTCGTTCCCTCACGATAATTAAGTCGTTCCCTCAAGATAATTATGTTGTTCCCTCAAGCTAATATCTCGTTCTCTAAAGTTAATATCTCGTTCCCTCAAGATAATATCTTGTTCCCTCAAGATAATATTTCGTTCCCTCAAGATAATTATGTTGTTCCCTCAAGCTAATATCTCGTTCTCTAAAGTTAATATCTCGTTCCCTCAAGATAATATATTTTTCTTTTTTTATTTTGTAAATATTATTCTTCTCCTTTCCGTCATCTGCGGGGCTCTGTAGATTACGTAACCAAAAAGCCTGTTCCTGTTCCTAGACCTGTTCCTAAACCTAACCCTGATCCTAACCCCACGCTTAACCTGATAATGAAAAAAAAAATATTGACAAACATCAACATTTGCGTGTCTAACCACTAGCCTACTACAAATTGGCTGTTTGGCATAACTATTTGGGGGAAATGGTGCCACCCAGCTGCATCAACGGAAAGTAAAAGAAAAGCTGGATGTGTTTTTGTTATAATTTTAGGTCTAAATTATACTTTGTCTTGTCAAAAGTCTGTTTTTTAGACCTGGCAACTCAGGTGACTAGAAAAACACTGTGGTAAAAATGGGTTGCCATGGTTGCAATCGAATGTTAAGTCCCGCACCCGGACGAAATGCCGAGCCATAGTTTAAGGCCATAGTCTTCCTGCGTGGATGTCAGATGATAAACTTTCTAACATTTAAGAGATTTCTCAAGGAGGCACAAATAAGATGCAGTCTGTATAAGTGTCTTTTTTGGGGTGTTTATTGCTTTTGCAGTCCAGTATGCAAGAGGACACAACTTTAACACAGGATAAGGTGTGTAGGTGCCCCTGCTTTGTTCCGGTGACGGCAAATGCTGAATCGGCAAGAAGGCATCGGAACTACGATAAGCGTCAGTATTGTTCCGGCTACCGTTCTTCCTTCCCAGATAAGAGTTGAAGATCTATAACTTCAGCTGAGATCTGCATTCAGGACCATGAGACTCTCCGGTGCCGTAACAAGCATTCAAGAGGGCTAACCAAACACACTACCTGCCAAGTGCCAGGGAATTGAGCTCTGCGGACAAGCTAGGCAAACAGTAAATTCAGTACGTGAGAGTACGTATTGCCCCTCAGTAGAGAAATCTACCATCGCTCTTCAAAAATGCAATGTTTATATACAGTTACAAGGGAATTTACATTTTTCCAATCAAACAAAACCAATCAAAACAAAAAGACAACCTCAAAACTTCCATTGCCAAATCAACATGTTACAGCAGAATATGGCCTCATAAAAACTGGCCAATCACAGACACAGGACCTGCTGACCCTACCTGACCAGTCCTCCTGTTAAACTTGTCGGTTTCTGTTCTGTTGCATGAAGAACAGGCGCAGAGGCACAGGGATCGTTCTGTAGATCTTTATTGTCGGTTACAGCAATACAGTTGGGTTAAAGGCAGCATCCAGAGTCTTATAGAGTCTGGTGCAGAATCTGATGCAGAGTCTTGTAGAGTCTTGTAGAGTCGGACAGGGTGAGATTGTACCAGGGTTTTTATACTACTAGAAGAGTGGGGGTTAAACATTCTATGGATAAGAACTTTAAAGCAAAATCAAACAAGGTATTTTAAAGCCCTCCCAGAGTGGGGGTAACAGAGTGAGGGGCTATAGATAACTGTAAATGTTTAACCAAAGTGACCAGAACATAGCTGTTATCTTCCCTTAGTGTGATATATGGCCACTGCTGCATGGGAAACAGAACATTTTGCACCTTTGTAAGAAAGAAAGCAATGTATTACATTTGTATATTGTCCACAAACTACACTGCGATGCAAAGGCGACTGCGAAGCACAGTATGTTTTTGTAGTTTAAATTTCCCTTGGGATCAATAAAGTATTTCTTTCTCATGTTCTAGAATCTGAAAATCACATCTAGTTCCTCATTGGTTGTTTTCAGTTTGTGATGATGTCATACTCCCAGAGGGGGCAAAAGCTTTTTCTATTGATTACGTGGCATTCTCATGTGAGACATACCATATTTTTGTATTACAACAGAAATCATTTTGACAATAGACAGTCTGTATTAAATAGGCTGTTACTGCCCTGTGGGATGTTGTGATGTCATCTGATCTGAAACCAAGCTATTGATTGTATTTAACATACAAAAATTCAAATAAAATCATGAACCTGATCATGTAATGAGCTGGCTCTTGAAGTCACTGGGCTACTACTACTATTAACAACAAACATCAGCATATGAACGTCTCCATTAAAGAGGCACAATGCAACCTTTCTGATTTATTTTGCTAAAATACTTTAAAAACATGTATTTTTATTGTGAGTGGGCTTGCCTCTACATGAAGACAAAACTTTTATGCCATATGTGGAACATCCCGTCATCATCTCATATAGTCTATAGGCCTACAAGGTGTGGTTTGGTAGGCTCTGTAGGCATATTAGCAGAGGTGGGTAGAGTAGCCAAAAGTTGTACTCAAGTAAAAGTAACATTACTTCAAAATATTATTGGTCAAGTAGAAGTACAAAGTAGTGGTCCAAGAAATTACTCAAATAAAAGTAAAAAAGTATCTGGGAAAGCTACTACACAAGTAAGAGTAATTTAAAGAGTAACTATCTGGACATCTGATTTATAATTTGAAATGAATGTAATTTGAAGGCCAAAACATTATGGTGAGCCAAATCTGGTATTTTCAATGAACAGACACAAAAATGAGACAAACTAAATCATATCTAAAGGAGCAGTGCAAGAAACACAAATGTTCAAATCATTTCATATTGTCACCATAAAGCTCAAGTCACTTGTAGACTTACAGCAGGAAGATGAACCACAACTTTTACTCAAGAGTACTGTCACTTTAATAAAAAATATGACTTAAGGAGGAATAAAAGTATGCTGCTAGAAAAATACTGTGAAAAGTACTAATTCAGAACAAACAATACCACACTTAATATGTACATGTTTATTCACCGCATACACGTCAAACATGTGTTATTTGGTCAAAAGAGGAAGCTGGTTTCAATCACAAATATAAATCACATTACAATACAAAGTTAAAACTCAAAACATTTTCACAAATTGGTATTAGAACCAAACTTATTTAAATTAGAACAAAACACTTCTTAAAAGATGCACAATGTAACTTTTCTAACTGAGATATTATCACTTTGTCTGGAATGTTCCACAGTATGGTATTAAACTTAACAAATCTGCATTTATTCAATGACATGTGTTTCATTGCTAACAAATATACTGGTGCTAGTTTATGCCATACAGTGAAACATTCCAGGAAAAACAATAACATCTCCATGGAGACAAAAATATTTCGGACCATCCACCAGAAAAGTTACACAGAGTAGCTTTAAATTAATTTATCACATCAATAACAAAAATCAAAATACTGATGGTTAAAGTTCTTCTGGAGCGTGGATCAAAAAACAGAAACAGAATTTCTTTCTAACCCCTCCCCACTTCACAGATTTTCTTAGATGTTCCATTGTCCTACCAAACCAAACCAAATGTCCAAAGCACCATAGGGCCCCTGGGAACCTGTACTAGGACGAAAACATAATAATTTAAAAAGTTAGTTGGTAAAGAAGTTTCCTGCATAGCCTATTGTACTAAAAAGTAAATTGTGTAAATTATTTAAATGAAATAAAATCTAAATATGCTAGTTGGAAGATATTAAAAAGCTTGTTTGAAAATGTGATATTAAAAAAACATTCATTTTATTCTATTCTAAATTTAAATATGTACTGCGTAACATTTCTAATGTAGGGTACCTGCTTGTCTCAAATTTTAGGAATAAAAACTCCCATATAAATAAATGCTAATGTCATACTGTGTGTGGAACATTCTAGGTTGAGCAAACAACTCCATGGGGACAAGTAGGCGGCTTGAAAAGTTCCACAGTCCACCTTTATTTTTTTATATGAAAGTTTTACTTTCATTTGACTTTACTGGTGTTCTAGTAGGATTAGTGATGCAAAATTGAGCATCCATTTGATTTAGGCCAGGTTTGTGTGATATGGTATCTGGTATTTCTCTAGAACAGCGACCAATAACCGATACTTGCTCACGTCGATATATATTTTTATTCAAATATATGGCAAAGTCCACAAATTCTAGTAATGATTTTTTTTTTCGTTTTTTACAAATGTACCTTAAAAAAAAAAGTCCTGTCTTATTCTGCATAAAACGGCTAACACTGTAGTTTAGATCTGTATTCTATGTTCTGAAAAGTGAGTCCTGTATTAGTTTGTTTTTATCAAATCTTCTAGACCACGTGTTAAAATGTGAACTTTGAACAGTATCCTATTATTAAATTTAAATTAAAGGGCCCATATTATGCTATTTTCTTATCTATGTTATAATGTTGTTTCCTCATCAAAAACATACCTGGAGTTGTGTTTTGTTTCATTTATACATGTTTGAGTAACTCTTTATTATTAGTCTGTCTGCATCTCCATAGCTCAAAATGCTCTGTTCCACCCTGTGATGTCATATAGTGGTAGTTTTCAAGTTAACAGCTGCCTTTTACTTTTAGTTTGGCAGAGATTGGTAATTCCAGAGCTGAAATCATCCAAATGATTCTAGTGAAGGTGTATGGAGTTTAAAGACACACTTCCTGTATTTCATGACACCACAAGGTTGAACAGAGCATTTTGAGCTTTGGAGATGTAGACAGACAATGAATTACTCAACATGTGTGAATGAAACAAAACACAACTCCAGGTATGTTTTAGAGGAGGTAAGAACATTCTAACATGGCTCAAAAATCACAAGGACCTTTTGGGACATTTTTCCCAGGTGGTGCATGTGCTTTATAAATAAAGCAAATTCTCATTTAAATACATACATTCATTGTTATCATTCACAGTTTGGCAGAGGAAGCAGGTAGGGATTTTGTCCCTGGTTTGGGTCCACTTTAGACAGGTACAGTTTACACCGTATGGAGCCTGGAACCTGGAGGCCTCTGTCTATAGAAGCCTGCTAATTAGTATTTCACTCTCACAGCCTTACTCTCACAGTCCACACATCGAGCAGTCAGACCCCAGCTCAAAGAGAGGGTGGTCAGCTCGGATATGGTGTGCAGATTAAGACAGGGTTGTCAGTTGGGGTCTAACGGTCAGATCCCAGCCAAGAGAGGGGGTGATCAGCTGGAGTGTAGTGGTCAGATCTCAGCCTAGGGAGGCAGTGGTCAGCTGGGGTCTGGCGGTCAGATTCCAGTCAAGAGAGGGGCTGGTCAGCTGGGGTCTAGTGGCCCAATTCCAGTCAAGAGAGGGGGTGGTCAGCTGGGGTCTAGCGGTCAGATCCCAGCCCATGCAGGGGGTGGTCAGCTGAGGTCAGTGGTCAGCGGAGGTCTCCTGGAGGTTGGTAGTGTACGTGGCGGACACCTTCCACAGTTCCTGTACACAAAACAGTAGAAAAAAATTAAAACATATATCTGAGTGCGATATGCTTGTCTCCATGGAGATGTTATTGCTTTGCCAGGAATGTTCTACTGGTTGGCATTAAACTTTCACGGAGACATGCAGGTGACAGCACCAGGCAGAATTACTGGTCAGATTTGTGGAGAGGCGATCCCGCTCACAGTAAGAATTATTGTCTTTCAATGCATTTCTATCAGTAGATTCTAGTTGAGTTGTGTTTTAAAACAGCTGTGTTTTCATTTTTTCCAAATGTTAAGAGTTTGTGATTACTGTATTGAATAATTGATTTTGTAAAAGACAATATTGTAACTTTCAGCATAAAATAATAGTATTTGTATGTGATCTTAGACTAGTTCTGATAAAACTCAAGATAAAACTGTTCAGGAAAGGTCAATTGTTTTTCCAATTATGCATTTTTTTCAGCATTTAGTAGTATTACTTTTGACAACCCTACAATAAACACAACCAAATTGAAAAAAACATGCTTCTATATTAGTCTATTTTTTTTTGGCTAAAAAGTTACATACTGTAGCTTTAAATGCATTGACTAGTGAGATCCCTATAGATAATGATATGTGTTAACCCCCTGTGTGCGCCTCACCAGCTGGTCCATGCGCTCGTACATGAGGCTCTGGGGAAATCTGGGGGCCACACTCTGGGCACTGAAGCGGAGGGGCCCTTCGAGGTCCTGGAGCTGCTGCAGACAGTGGTGGAAGTGTTCGTAGGCCTCGCAGCAGACCTCTAGATGGCGTAGCGTGAAGTTCAGCCTAACACAGCAACAATACAACATGCAAAGTTTACATGCAAAGTGACCAGGTGAAATGTCATCTAGGACTGAAACTTAAAGTGCATATGTCAGGTTAGACCACTCATCGTACTAAAACACTAAGAGCATTAGATTGCAGATTTGGCTATAAACACAATTTGACCTTTTTTTGTATCATATCATCACACCAGGTAATTGCTGGTTTTCAGATTTTAGAATGTGATGATGTCATACTTCTAGACAGGAACAGAGCCAGATTTCCCTATTTATTACATTGCACTTTGCCTTGAAATATTCAAAAGGTAAATTCACAAATGTTGAACCAGATCGTTTCTATTAGTGACTAGATGCACTGTATTACAAAAACAGCATTTTTTCATGAAATATTATTGGCCTATAGAATGTTGTCCCCTGCTAAACCAGCAGTGCGGGCGGGAAGGGGTGTTACCTTCAACAGTCTCGCTCCGGATTGGCACTTTGGTTGCTATGATATTTGAGGTTGGAATTCGAAATATGGAACTTGGTTCCAAATTCGTCCCTATAAGTGCTGGGCTCAATTCATTTGACTGGAGCTGAATGCTATGGGTGGTGTCACACTCCCTTAGTCCACTTCTTTATACAGTCTATGGGGACAGTTACAATTAATCTTGTTAAAATGCAGATGCAGATTCTGTTGTAATATAGTGAGTTCTTGGGTCTAGTCACTAACAAAAATGATCAAGTTCAACATTATTGTTGAATTAATGTTTAAAGAGTCAGCAAAATATGTTTCTTGGATGTAAATCGTTCCTAAGGTTTGGATGGAATTCTGAGTCCCCCTAATGTGTCAGTTCAATTCAAGTTTATTTATATAGCACATTTAAAACAACTTCAGCTGACCAAAGTGCTTCACATAAAAGCCAAGAAAAAACAAATATACAGATAAAACAATACATAGGAAAAGAACAATAAAACACCGAGATATCCTGTCTAGCTAGTATTAAATGCCAGGGAGAAGAGGTGGGTTTTCAGTCAGTCAACTGCGTTAAAGACTGCGAAGATCTGACAGGTAGAGGACGCTATTCCATAGTCTATAACCTGGCTTTTGGGCACAGCCAGCAGGGGCTGGTCAGCTGACCTCAGGGCTCTGGGTGGAGTATAAGGCTGCAGTAACTCCCTCAAATAATGTGGACCCATAGAGTGCAGACATTTAAATGCAAATAATTAACATTTTTTATTGCACCTGATATGAAATAGGGAGGTGCAGTGCAGGTTGCACAGCACAAGCATGCTCTTGTTTCTTAGTTTTTTGTCAGCAGACGAGATGCAGAGTTCTGGACATTCTTTAAGAGCTGTAGGGAGCCCTGGTCCAGCCCCACATACAAAGAATTACAGTAATTCAGACACGACGTTACAAATGCGTGGATTGCTTTTTCAAAATCCGCCTATGGAAGGTAGAGCTTTACTTTAGCAAGGAGCCTCAACTGAAAGAATCTGAACAACTAATACTTTCTATTTTAAAGAGGAGGTATTTTACATCTATGGGGTATTAAATGCTAACACAGAACAGTCACCATGTTACCTTTTATTGTTTTGAAAATGCTATATTCACCAAAAACAATGTATTAACATGTTTAATAAATTTCACTTTCATTTTTGAGTCTCCCATCCCTTTGTTCCTCGTTCAGAGCACTATCACAACACAATCAGCGTGCATCCCACTAATGAAACAGTGCATCAGGTTTATCAAGTTGTGGTCCACAATTTTGTATCATGTTTTGTTACCGTATTTTCCGGACTATAAGTCGCATTTTTTGTCATAGTTTGGCCGGGGGTGCAACTTATACTCAGATGCGACTTATATGTAAAATTATTAACGACCCCGGGCCGTCCCCTCTACTTTACAAATCTACAGCAATGTACATATACTTCTGCGTCACCCACACAAACAATCTACACATCAAATGAAAGCTACTGCGCTTGTCTTTTTTTTTTGTAAACCATTTTCACCTGCAATCACC
>JACM01007024.1:0-19679 GCA_000787095.1 Periophthalmodon schlosseri
CAGATATAAGGCCACATGGTAAATTAAAGAAAGTACTACAATTTTGTGTTGAAAATCACATTGTATTGTCTAAATAAACAGTGTTTTTAATTATCATTGTGGTATTGGGATATGTATCGAGTATCAAGTCTATTCCTTAGGATCGAAATTTTTGTATTGTGACTACATACTGATATTGCGTATAGTCACCATGCATGTTACAGAGTGCAGTACTGTAGAGGTCTGCATCATAGCATAAATACATGGGAATATGCTCAAGTTAGATTAACTGTTCAGACCTTGGAGAGTTGAAGTGAATCCAGCATGTCTCCCTTTGTTTGAGCAGACGGTCATGCTTTTTCAAACTGTGATAGTTTTTTGTTTTTTTTTAATCCATTCATGTTTTTGCCTTTTGGGTTAATCCAGTGCTTCTCAAACCTGCGCTGACCTTGGGGGATATAAAATAAATCCATACCCCCCCACCGGTGTTTCTTGGAAAGCAAATATTATCACAGGTGGTGCTTGGTGAGAAAAGTTTGAGAAAACCACTGAGCTAGTTAAGAACACACAAATGACTGAGGCCTGAGCAACAGCGTATACTTGAACAGGTGATGAAGAAAACCACAAAAATGTTATGCAGAGGTGAGGGAAGATCTCATATAAAGATATCCAGAGTTTGCTATGTGTTGTCACGTCCCAAAAAATGAGAAAGCTGACAAAGATGGCAAAAAAAGAAATTTCAATATGTTTTTCCCCTCAAAGTGTAAAATATAAACTAAAATAGCCTACTAAAATTAAAAACTGGCCAACTGTTTTTAATATTTAGATTACTTCAGTTAGTAATGTTGTTTTAATGTTTATCATGCCTCAAAATTAGCATTAGCGTTAGCACCGAGACACAAACATCTCCCTAAACACAGAAATTTCCTCCGGTGAGATACTGAGCTAATTTGTTTAGTCTTTAACATGTTATCAGTGACATCCACCCGCAACCCGCTGTCCCCCGCCTTATCTTATTTATTCATTTTAGCAGGACTCGGCAAAAAACTCCATAGAGAGACAATTGGACAGGAAGTAGTGACGTTAACAGTGAGGTTGCGGAGCGTTGTGGTGCACAGACCCCATTATGAAGCATTTTTATCCTCTGAGAACCAGGCGGTTAGTTTAGCGTTACAGTGACAAGCTCTTGTGAAAAGCGTTAATAAACTCGTCACAGTGAATAATTAGGATGCTCGGAACACGCGAGGTAACTGAGAAATGACTTCAAACCGCTGCAAACCGTTGAACTAGTCCTGTTTTTCTCATTTTTAAGACCATAGAAACCACGTACACGCCTTTAATGAGGAAGGCACCAGACGGCTCCTGCTTTTGAAATGGAGCGACTGGATTGCAGGGCTTAGCTGACCCACTTGGACACTGGCATCAGGTGCACAAGGAGGAACAAGATGTGGAGCCGCTAAACAGGTCAAGAGGAATCAAGTCTTCTGGGAGGAACAGCGGTAAACAAGTCTGCCGAATCTGTGTGATATTGCATACTAATAAAGACCATGAAATGACAAGACGGCTTTTTGGATACCTGAGTTTACATGAGTGTTAGCTGCAACACATCTCTGAGCTGGTAAAGTGCTAGCAAAAGCCTGGAAGTGTTGCTAATCAAATAAAAGTGATCATGGGCTATTACAGCTCTATGGGTACTCATTGCTAACACATAACATATTTACATCACCATGTTACCCTTTATAGTTTTGGAAATGCTATATTTGCAGAAAACAACATATTAACACGTTTGAGTTTCAGTTTTGTTTTTGACCTTCTGAGTCCCTCCTCCCTCACTCCCCATTCTATCCCCATGCTATCACAACACAGTTAGCGTGCATCCCGCTAATGAAACTACTGTACATTGCACCAAGTTTGTGAAGTTGTAGTGTATTTTTGTATACAGTTTTTGTAAATTTATAAAAAATAGTCATGTGGGAGCATGGGTGACATAGGCTTTGGGTTGAGCACAAAATGGACAGAATCATATTGCTAACCATAAGGAGGGTTTGAATAGGGCCCGGGAGAGATATTTAAAATACTCAAACTCATGTTTTTCAGGCATGTTTTTGATGACGGAACAACGTTATAACATGGTAGAAAGTTGCATAAAACCCCCTCTTTAAGCATTGAATAATATAGATCTTAGTATTTCGGACATATTATAACTTGACTTCTATTAACTTTTAACTGTTATAATGTTCTTCAAACCTATTTTGTTTGGTCAATGCATGTTGAGTATTTGAGGCTTGAATGCTCAGAAAATTTCCCTTTGCACCTTTACCCGCCCAAGCTCTGCACTGCAATTCACCAGAAAAAAGGCGCACGTCTTCTTTCACAATTTAGTAAACAAACTATTTTGTAACTGGAAAATGGCTGCATGGTTAATGACCTAAAAGTTAATTACTAATGTCCTTGGTAAAATATTTTGTAGTTTTAGATCAATATCGCAATTAAAATGTTAACAATGTGTCAAAGACTATAACTAGCAGACAAAAGCATAAGAAAGCATGAAAAGAAGCATAGAAGCAAGTCTATTGTTAGCTTCATAGCGTAATTGCCATTTTTCAAGGTTTTTGGACAATAGAAAAATAAACTGCCTTTGTCAATAAGACGACTGGGGCGGTTTATGTTTTTTGGCTGTAAAAATCTTGTAAAGATGCAGCATGGTCTGGAGAGGAGAATGAGACAGAAAACTCAATTTGGTCAAAAGATGACTTATGCTATGCTATGCTATATGTTATGTTTTGCTATGAAGTTGGCGAAAACTTTGTTACAGTGCCATGGGTGGCTAATTGCGTTTTCAAAACATGAGGACTGTCATCGACTACACAAATTCTTGGTCCATTAAAGACATGTCCTGCCGATAGACTAAAAAGGGGGTGTGACAAAAGCTCGCAAACAATTCATTATCTCTACGATCTGACCGTGTAAATGCACTCAAAATCTAATAACGTGAGTTCATGTAAGAACAACTATTTATACAGAAAGGTACTAGGAAAAAGAGTATTTATATGTAAAAAGGCAGATTAACCTCCTAGGACCTGCCGTCCACATATGTGGGCAACACATTTTGGGTTGTCTAGGCCACAATACAATTTTTTTCTCTATAAGGTCCTGGTGTCCGCAAATGAGGTCATTAAACTGCCACTTAGTGATGACAGAAGAGTTTAACACATTATAGTTTAGATTCAAGATGGACTTTGTTAAAGGCTCATGTCTTCACCTGTTAGAAGCTCTTCAAATGAGACACATTGTTCCAAGAGACACAATTCTTGTTTCTCATTTTGTTTTTCTCAGGTACAATGTTGCTGTGATCAGGCACTTAACAAATAGTTTTTGCAAATCATTATTTAAATGTGACTTTATTGTTTAGGTTAGTTTGTCAACCTAATTGTCAACCTCATAATGTAAAAAGATAATTCTTTGTTTTTACACTCATTAGCTCCCAGTCAGCCCAAATAACAAAGAGAAAAAAATAATAAAGCAGCCGTGAAGAGTTCAGGTCCTAGGAGGTTAAACACAGGATTCACTCCTAAATCTTCAGCTAATCCTCTCCTTACTTTCTCCTTTCTGCTGTTGTGCATAGTAATCCTGAGAATTGAAATAAAATGTTTCGTCGACTTGTACAAATTTTGTCCGACTTAAACTCCATTGACCGATTAACGACTACAGCCCTACATGCCATAACTCCAGCCTTAGAACGCCACCGATTACATGGAGGCCTCTACTTAAGTGAAGTAGTACACATCACAAGCATCGTCCATTTATCTGAAGTATCCTACACTGCTCCACCTTCCAGACATTGATTGCATCAGTTTGTACAGCCAAGAAACCCCGAGTGGATAATGTTTGGAGAAGTATGTCATTTCCTGTGGAGGGGTCCAATCACTTCGGAAACTAGAAATCTGCTTAACAAAAGACGGCCATGGAGAGAGCGATTATGTACTGAACTGAAGCGTAATATGGTTTATGATGGGATGTGAGAGTAAATAACATTGGTTTGGTAAATACGTGCAGAATCTTTGTGTACTGAAGACATACAGTACCAGGCAAAAGTTTAGACACACTTTTTCACTCATGTTTTTTTCACTCATTTACATTGTAGATTCTCAATGAAGGCATCACGACTATGAATGAACACATATGGAATGTTAAAAAGAAAAAAGTAAAATCAAAATAACTCCAAACTTGCTTCAGATTTCTGATTTTTTTTGTTTTTTTTGTTTAAAAAGCCACCTTTGCATTGATCACTGCTTTGCACTGTTGGCATTTCTTGACCTTGGCATGGCACAGCTTGAAGTGAAAACCATTTCAGTGGAGATCATTGAGAGACGGCCAAGAGTTTGCAGAGCTGTCCACAAAGTAAAGGGTGGTGAATTTGAATATAAAATAATTAAAAAAAAAAAAGTTGAGCTGAGTTATTTCACTTTTTTTCTTTGCTACATAATTCCACACATCTTGCTTCATATAGTTGATGCCTTCTGTATGTATATCAAATGTAGAGGGAAGTAAACATAAAAAAATGCAGTGTGTTCAAACTTTTGACTGGTAGTATAATTCCCACGAGACAAGACTCCAGATTGGGCACCAGAGAACAAGAAAAGATGACATTTTCACATCATATATAGTAAATGCAACTGTGCGTTTCAGTTTGCAATTATTGCCTTTGATTTTTATTTATTCACTTAAACTGCATATGACAGGTTTTCATGGTTTACTAATTATGTCTTGGTTTGGTGGGGTAGTACCTGCTAAATATTTGTCATTAGTTTAGTGACAGTCTATGGAAAAAAAAGTTAAAAAGAAAAGTCCAAAAATACAGGAAGTTGCGCTAAGTTCTAAAACAGCATCCCCTCTAGCTGTATCATCAACACAGAAACTCCATCCATGCAGGAACAATTTACGCACAGGGAACTGTTTTTCAAACAGTTTAAACATTCATTTAACAAAATGTGTTCTCATCCATTAACAAAATGTGTTCTCATCCATTTTCTTTAGTTTAATCATAACTATTGTGTAATTTAGACAAGTTTTGGCCCTTGTTAACATTACAATTATAGAATTACCTCGATGTGTGCCACATCTGCTGCCCGTGTCCAACCAGGAAGTGAGATAATAAAGTTCATCAGAAAAAAAAAGAAAAAAAAAACTAGACAAAACTAGGTACAATTTTAGCCAAATCTTAAATATAGGATGTTAACTATGTTTTAGTGAAAAGTCGCCTGGGTACTTTACAGAGATGTGAGTCTGGTCACCAGTGCATCTCCCCATGTTCAGATGCAGTGTCAGTGTCCCTTTCCATTGCATCTATATAGTTATTGCACAACTAAATGTATTTAACAATATATTTGGGGCTCATTTTCTTTTACATTACTCTGCACAGTACGGAGCACCTTTTGACTATAACTTGTGTTGTTTTTTTGTCATAATTTCTTACAAATGTCACCAAAATATCTCATTTCATTATACTGTCTAGGAAGCTAAGAATACCCTAAAACAGTAAAATGTCCCAGTAAAATGGATCAACCATTTTCTGTTCATTATTAATATTTTTTTATTTTATTTGCATATACAAAATGAGCAATCAATTGTTCTATATTTCTGTCAGAAATCTACTGGAACATTTGCAAAAGCGGTATTTGAATTTTAAATACTTCCATTCACCATCCTAACTCAAGATCCCTGCACCATCAACAGTCATAGGTTCAGGGCCACACACTTGAAACCGAATCACAGTCAGGGACCAAGCCGAGCTCAAGGCCCACAGCATTCATGAAGTCAGCTGATATAGGTATATACAGGGCTCTGAGTAAGATTTCACACTGAGCCCACACCGATTTCCCAAAGCCCAATTAAACACAGTATCGTGAGATCTCTGAACACAAATAAACGCTGTACTGCCATAAATCTGAGACTGTGTGAACTGTGTAAAAAGAGTAGATGCAGAGGAGAAGCTGGGATCGTGGAAGAGCGACTGGAGGTCTGTGACTGTAGTCGATCATGCACATTAACTTGCATTTGTAAAAAAAATTAATTGTGATGATGTTCCACGCTGTCAAAATGCCCCAGTGGGAGGCAGAGGCAGATTTCCAGAGGTCTATGAGGAGTTCTTAGCAAAGCTGTCATCAGAGTGGGTGGTTTAGCGCAAAAATGCTGTCTCAAATTCAGCCAACAGAACAATATCTGTAACTAGACCTGTCACGGTAATTGCTATATCAACTTACCGTTCAATATATGAAAGTTGGAACAATATTTTTTGGGGAGGTCAATGTCTATCATGTGTACTTTTTCTTTGCAATACTGGGGTATTTTTGGTTATTTTTTGGCTATATGATGAGATTTAAGCCATTAAAGGTTGAATGAATCACTTCTAAGACTCGTTACAGATGCAAACTAAGTAGTAAAGAGTTTCATTCTCCTATTTAAGTATTGCAGCTTATGACTTTTTAACAACATTGTAGATTTAGAATCGTTTTTGTGGTTTAAATCTGCTCTTGGATTATTGTGTCCGTGGCATAAATTTGTTTCAGTATTATCGTTTATCATCTATATTTACTTCAGCAATATATCGCACTTCAAAATGTGTTATCGTGACAGGCCTATGTATAACATTCAACTGGACAAGAGAGGGGGAGATTCAGGCTGCTGGGAGAACATGGTGCTAGAACATGGTCATCATGATGCTGTTAAAAGTCAGAGGGTTGGGGATCTACATAACACATAGGACTGCAGAGGACTTGCACGTCCAAAGTGACCCATTAGCACCGATGTTTCATGAAGGCAGCAAGCTCAGTTAGAAATAAGTAGTGCCTTTTCAAGTTGGGGATGAACACAACAACAGATTTTCTATCCCTGGACAATATTTTAGAAGAACGCATCAAAACATATCTTGCTTGTTCAATGAGGACCACTACCTTAAATGAAATGATCCTGGGGTAGAGACCACCATCTTAAGAGAAACCCCAGGGTACAGACTTCGGACCAATTAAATTCATGGTTGAGTGAATAATATATTTTCTTGGTGAATAGACTTTGCCCGGTGAGTTGACAAAAGAGGTAGAAAAGCAACACAAGAACTCAAGGTACTAAGAGGTAACCCCATTATGCTCTTACATCTAGGGATGTTTTGCTTGAATTGGACATTTTCCCCTGAGTGGCTAAGTTTCCACCATCAATCTAATACAGGCACAGTTATCCTCGAGCTAGGTACTCCTATGCAGGATATTGGCTCAGATCTGTAGAAGGGTCCTTAGAGCTGTTACATTGCATCAGCTTCTAAGAGGTTGCCTCAGCTAATTTTCCTATAGGCGAAGTAAAGTCTACCTTAACTTGCACAGTGGTTATCCCTTCTACTGCACAACAGGGATGTCGTGGTGTTTTTTATTCTTCGTTCAAATGTTATTATGTACTAATTTGTACAAAAGGCTACTCCTCCAGCTAGGTACTCCTGACTAGCCTCTACCTCTGAACCCCCAGGCGCTGCACTATGGTTGTCTTCTCCTCCACACTCAGACAAGCCAGACCCTGCTGCTCTGTTTTCCCCAGCATCACTCTCAACACAGCATCCCAGAGCCGGGCACCGCTCCTGACAGCGCTTTAATTAGTTTTTAATCAAAAAGTGGCCGCTACATAATTGAACGTTTCTAACAACAGCATTAGTTATGAGTATCCCGCTGATGGGCAATAATGGTCTCCTCTGAGGACAGTGCAGCAGTCAGCAGATCTAGAGTGCATTCATATTCAGAGCCATGTGCCCGGGAGGCGCGGCTTTATGTGCACAGCTAAAACCTGAGATGAGGCGCCGTTGTTATGGTGCTGTAAATTTTTGGAAAGTTTCAAAAGTGCAATCTGGAAAGTCGCATGTATACACGTAGGTTGTATATTTGAAATGCAAGGCAGCTACAACATATCATACAGAGATGGTTACATTTGATGAGTGTTCGGTTATAAACCTATGGGGATGAAGATGGTGCTGGAGATGCTAAAAACAGGTACCTAGGTGCGTTTTGTAACTTTTCTGGAGGAGGTTCCGCCATCTGTTTGCCTCCGTGGGGGTTTTATTGCTTTGCCTGGAATGTTCCATAGTATGGCATTAAACTGGCCACCATGGCAGCAAGCAGGTGACACCACCAGGCCAAGTTAAGTAATTCAATATGAATCCACTGAAAATCATGCAACATACAGTTAATGTTATTGGACTGCTGTGATCTCTTTTGCAAACACATTTACCCTTGGAGTACTGCTAAATAAACACTGAACCTTGATCACTGAACAAAACATCAGCAATAAAATCACCTATAGATGAATGAATGTGACATAGGTCAATTTAATGCCATACGGTGTAACGTTCCATGCAAAGAAATAGCAAGCAGGTAGCAAACCCTCCACCAACCAAACCAAAAGTTACACATTGCACTTTTAACTTTGATTTCATTTGGTGTTTATTGGGTTATTCCATGGTTCTTTTTTTATTTTTTGGCTAATGCATCTATACATTTTGAATAGCCTCCGCACAGCTCTGGCCACGGCTCCGGGTCCAGGGGCAAGAGTCTGCTTTTTGAGGCACTGAGGTCACCCAAACGTAACTAATATTATGTTATGCAGATAAATACAATCTAAATCATATCTGAATTACCTTTTTAATGAGGCTTTTTCATGAGGCTGATCTCAGCAATTCTCAAAAAGACGTTTAGTAATTAAAGGTTTATGGCACTGTGAGACGTGGCTAAAGCAAGCGTAGACACAAAACTACTTCCGGTTTATCGCCATTTTTTTCTGCATTTATTTCACTTCTCTGTGCCTCTACGCCACATTTTAACCTCTTCTTATGTAATGCATTATGCACTGAAATATCAGGGTTTTGATCTTTGCACAAAGGGTGCGCATCGAACAGCTGTTGATAGTGTACTAACCATGGCGCTAGCTTTGTTTTGCAAAGCGTATCGACTCAACAAGTTGTCATCACTGGAAATATGGTGGTTTATCACAAGATCAAGTCATCGTTTTGTGAGAAATAATTTTTATGTATCTGCTTTTTGCCGTCTTGAGTCTGCTTTCTCTCTTGTCCAATCATCTCATTTCCTCTTGTGTAGCTACGCCTTAGCTAAAGCGATTCAGGAGCTGTTGTAGGGGAGGGTGAAAAAAAAAAAACAACAAAAAAATCCTAAAAAAAACCCCCCAAAAAACCCAAATATATACTATAATATGCATTTTCTTGGGCATATCACCCACCCCATACTTAAATAAGACATATTATGGCAAGGCAAGTTTATTTGTCTTGCACAATTCATGCACAAAGTAATTCAAAGTGCTTTACAGAAGAAGAAAAATCACAAGACAAACAAATCAAAACATAAATAATCATCATAAAATTACCATTAAAAGAGAAGAGTACAGAATAAAAACCTTTCAGTCATATGCACAGCTAAACAGAACCATTTTGAGCCTGGATTTAAACATTGTCAAAGTAGAGGCCTGTCTCACATCTTCAGGAAGACTGTTCCAGGTTTTAGCTGCATGAAACTGAAACACTGATTCCCCATGTTTAGTCCTGGAGGCCAGTCCCTGAAGTCCTCAGAGTACGAGATGGTTCATATGGCACTAACATGTGGCAGATGTACTTTGGCGCTAGGCCATGGAGAGTCTTGTACACAAGCAGAGCTGCTTTAAAGTCTATTCTCTGAGCCAGTGTAGAGACCTGCGTATTGTGCTTGTTCTATAGTTATAATCTATTACACCCCTGGATCATTATGTTATGCAATTATGCAATATTGAACGACTAAAACAACTTAATGAAAGAAACAAGTCCACTGACTTCCGTGTAAAATAAAAACTGCAGTGCCCAATGGGTGCCTAGGTCGCTGTAAATGTCATCACAAGGTTGTTGGCGCCTCTGATGTATAGCTGTAGATCACATTATAGAGCAGATAGCGAATGGATTTAAAAAAAAAATTGTACCAAAATGACTACGCGATGGTGCAGAATTCTAAGTGTATCACTGATTAAGAAAATAAAATTGAAGAATGAAGCAGAGCAGTGGGCATAAACCGGTGGCGGCGTAAATGGGTGTTGATCGAGGCAATGATGTCTTGAATGCAGGAGAATTAAGAATACTCAAGCATGGATGAGTCAGCTATAGAATGAAACAACTATAACATGGTTAAAAGCTCTAAAAAGTTGATTTTGCATAATAGATCTGTTTTAACCAGATCTTAAGTTTATAATCAAGTATTATAGATTGCAGTTTCCATAAGAAAACCCTTACAATAACCCTGATTTTGTAAAATAAATTTCACATAAAACATGCTATTGGGGCTTTCACTCAGTTTCTTTCGAGAACTGGATAATATCACTTTTCTCTAAACAGTTTGGAGGTTGGAGATGACGCTGATTGTTATTGTCCATTACAGCAGTACACCTACACTTTTTCACATCTCCGAATTCTTCTCCAGTTTACTAATGACAACACACCCACGGGCACCGCGCACTTACTTTCAACTGCAATAAAACTAACAGATAAAACAAGACCGGCTTCTTCAGCAAATGTTTCTGTTCTGCAATCACCACCAAAGAAAGTACTGACCTCGGCGCCTTCAGCGGGCTTTGCAGAGCTCAGAGGAAAGCCTGAGAAGTTTTTTACATCAAACTTAGAGGTAGTTTTTACCTTTTTATTCTAAATCGATGGAATTATAGGTATTGCAGACGATGTGCAAAATGGACTTTAAAAGGCCCATATTACTCTATCTTCTGATCTATGTTATAATGTTGTTTCCTCATCAAAATCATACCTGGAGTTTGTTTTGTTTCATTCACACATGTTTAACACGCAAACACTGCATATTTAGGCTGCGTTCCACTTCCACCTTGTGATGTCATGTGGTAATACAGGAAGTACTCCACTGTGTTTTTAAACTCCATACACCTTCACTAGAATGATTTGGATGATTTCAGATCTGGAATTGCTAATCTCCGCTGAACTAAAGGTCAAAGGTAGCTGTTAACTTGAAAAATACCAGTGTGTGGAAAGTTTCAGAGTTCACCTACCCCCTGTCCCCACCCACTGCCCTGGACTTACTTGTGATTATTAAAAAACAAACATAGCTTCCAATGCCTGTAGTGAATTGTTCCCTTATCAAAAGCATTCATGCGTGTTTCATGAATCCTGTTTACGAGGTCCTCTCCTTCTGAGCCTCAAAAAAAACGATTTTCAATTTTCTCTGGATTGTGATGTTGCAGGTGGAAATCTGGAGGACTCCTGATCTGTTTTTAAATCCAGAAATGATATCAACACTCGTTCTAAGCATTTCTGCCATCCAATTGCGTTCATTACAACTACGTTCTTACCATAGTATGCTGGCTAAATAGCTAGCTTTTTCATGCTAACACCAAATTCATATAAGGAAGCACAGACTGATGCAACTTAATATATATTGGCTTTACATTGACATTTTTAAAGCCCCACTGACTAACTTCTTAGCCAAAAAATACACAATAAAATAAAAGCTGTTTATTTTTTCATTATTATTATTTTAGATGTTTTTAGTGAGTGGGCTTGCATCTCCACAAACCTGACTCATTTAGCCTGGAAGAGCGCCTCCTCCTGCTCGTCTCCATGTCTCCTTTGGCTGTAATATTGAAGTATGGTTTTAACTTTCTATTTCCATGGAATCATGCAGGTGACGTGCAGACTCCAGAAATGTACGTGCTGTTGCTTAAAGTTCTAAAACATGAGATGTCAAAGCAAAGGTGTTTAAAGATGTTAAAAAATGTTTAAAGACCAATAACAATACAAAAAAATGCATAATATTGTCCTTTAAACATATGAATAAAACAAAGTGCAACTCGGGGTTATAGATTCAGAAACAATGCTACTATTGAAGAAGAAAATCAGTTTTGCATAATGCCTTCTGAGAAACGTTCTGACGCAGGAACCCACTCCTTTGAAAACGAGTTATTTTGCATGGAGAATAAATCACATACTCTATTTGTTTTGACTCTATTATTATATTTTATCTTCCCCGCCGCTCATATTCAGTCATGCTAGTGCCCTTGAGGGACGCATAAGAGGGGGCGAACGCCAAGATAACGTTACAAAAGGCACAGAGGACGGAGTGTTTTTGAATGAGTGCCTGCTCCATTTGTGCTGCTCCACATCTGAGAAACCTGCAGCCTACTTTCCCTGACTCACTGATGCTCTAGTTGGACTCCAGTGGCTAAACTCAAAGCTCAGACCACTGGCTATTTGTACAAGGGCAGAGAAATCGTTTAACTGCATGGAGCGATCAGATAATAGGATTTGGATTAATGGTGTGTGTTTGCGCAAAAAATCTGGAGATCCAAAAGGTGTACATGTGTCACTCAAAACAATATTATTCCGCCAGCTGGATTTTGTTCTTTCATTTTCTCGGAACCTGCACCTGCTTTTTACTGTGTTAAAAACATGAAAAACTGAATTTGTTCATTTGAAACGGATTGTGGTGGTCCAAAGTTATTCCTCACTTACCTTATGTATTCCGAGCATCTTAATTATTCACCATGAATTTATAAACTACTAACAACAACTAGCATGTGAACAGTGCACTTCCTGATTATCAGACAATATAATGCTTTATAATTAGATGCTGACAGGTCACAGCGGATTTATATTGGCCACAAGAGCTGCTTACACAATTTTCCTCAAAGTCGTGTACTGGGCTTAATGTACATATGTCAGTTCTCGGGTTGAAAATAATAAATCAATAAATTAAAACATAAATCAACATAAACAAATACATTGAAACTGAATACCCATTTAAACTAAAAATACTAGCAACAAATTACCTAAAGAATGACTCAACGACCGGATCTCCAGACACAGGGGAAGGTCACCTCACTGGGGGGGTAAGGAGACTGAGCTTGTGCATGAGATTGAGCATGACCGACTAGATATAGTTAGTCTCTCCTCCACGCATAGCTTGAGCTCTGGAGGTCAACTGCTTGATAGGGGTTCCACTTCTGTGGTGTTGCCCGCAGGGAGAGACGGCGAGCTGGTGTGGGCTTGCTTATTGCCCCACAGCTCAGCTGTGAACAAGAGGGTCGCGTCCCTGCGCCTTCAGGTCGGTGACAGGTCTCTCACTGTTGTGTTGACCTATGGAACAAACAGCAGAGCAGAGTACCTGGTCTTCTTGGAGTCAGTGGGGGGGGTACTGGACAATGCACTGACCGGGGACACCATTGTTCTACTGGGTGACCTCAACGCCCACATGGGCAACGATACCTGGAGAGGGGTGATTGGGAAGAACGCCCTCCCTGATCTGAACCCTAGCGGTGTTTTGTTATTGGACTTCTGAATTAGTCACAGTTTGTCCATAACGACCATTGTTTTCAAGGGTGTCCATCAAGGCACGTGGCACCAGGACACCCTAGGCCAAAGGTCGATGATCAACTTTGTTATTGTGTCATCTGGGTGAAGAGAAGGGTAGAGCTGTCAACTGATAACCACCTGGTGGAGAGTTGGGTCCACTGGTGGAGGAGGAAGCCGGAAAGACCTGGCACACCCAAACATCTTGTGAGGATCTGCTGGGAACGTCATGCGGAGCCCTCTGTCAGGGGGACCTTCAACTCACATCTCCCAGATGCGGGGGGAGGCTGGGGACATGGAGTCTGAGTGGAACATGTTCTCTGCTTCCATTGTCGATGCAGCTACTCGTAGCTGTGGTCATAAGGTCTGTGGGGCCTGTCGCGGTGGCAATCCCCAAACTCTGTGGTGGACACAGGAAAAAAAACAACTACAGGGGAATCACAGTCCTCAGCTTCCCCAAAAAGGTCTATTGCTCTGTGGATTTGGAGAGGGCCCGTGGTATCCTTTGGGGGGTGCTCTGGGAGTATGGGGTCCAGGACCCTTTGTCCAGTCCCTCTATGACTGGAGCAGGAGCTGTGTTCACACTGCTGGAAGCAAGTCAGACCTGTTCCCAGTACACGTTAGACTCCCCCAGGGCTGTCCTTTGAGCCTAGAAAATCTGTCCATAAATACAATGAACAAAACCAGTGACAGCCAGGGGCCGGAGGGGGTCCAGTGCAGAGACCACGAGATCTCATCTCTGCTATTTACAGATGATATTGTCTTGATGGCTTCATCAAGCCAGGATCTGCAGCCGAGTGTGAAGCAGCAGGGATGAAAATCAGTTCCTCCAAATTCGAGACCATGGTTTTCAACCATGCCTCAAATGGATTGGTTCAAGTATCTCGGGGTCTTGTTCACGAGTGAAGGAAGGATGGAGCATGAGATTGACAGGCAGATTGGTGCAGTGTCTGCAGTGATGCAGTCGCTGTATTGGACTGTTGTGGTAACGAAAGGCAAAGCTCTCTATTTACCGGCCAATCTATGTTCCTACCCTCACCTATGGCCATGAGCTTTGGGTAATGACTGAAAGAACAATATTGTGGAAAATGGTCGAAATGAGTTTCCTCCACAGGGTGGCTGGGCGCTCCCTTAGAGACAGGGTGAGGAGCTCAGTCACACAAGAGGAGCTCGGAGTAGAACCTCCTCCACGTCAAGGGTCGAGAGGAGCCAGCAGAGGCTTGAGCATCTGCGCTGGAAGCCTCCTGGACGTCTACCTGGGGAGGTGTTCTGGGCATGTCCCATTGGAAGTACACCCTGGGAAAGACACGTTGGAGGGACTATGTCTCTTGGCTGGCCTGGGAACGTCTTGGGGTCCCCCTGGAAGATCTGGAGGAAATGTCTGGGGTGAGGGAAGACTAGAAGTGCCTGCTTAGCCTACTGCCTCCACGACCTGGCCCTGGATAAGTGGAAGATGTATGGATACTATTTTTATTCATTTACTGGTGTTTTCTTTCTTTCTTTTTTTTTAATATGTTTTATTTTACTTTCCTTACTATCAAAATCAAACTTTTTGTATTGTGGCAGCACTACAACACTGTTCATTAATGGATTTTTAGAATAACAGTTTTGACAGTAAGTAAGTAAAGAAGTAAAATTATTTTAAAACAATGCTTTCAATCCTTTTGCTTTATTTTCATTGTCATCACAAATTAGATTACTTACAACAGATTTTGTTGTTTACGTGACATTTCAATAATCTGATAACTCAAGCACTGATCTGATTTTATTTTGTGCATGTAAATGTGACCACTGTAAGAAAACAAATAGGGTGAATTTATGTCATGTCAACATTCAAAAGGGTGAAATCTTTGAAAATGAGGTGAAGGGCAGCTAAAATGACTTTGGTAGAAAGATTTGTAGATGGTTTGACCTGGTTTGTGATTGATGCAACTTCATATGGACATGAACTGACCCAAAGTTCAACACCATTTTTCAACTAGAGCCGCTGGCCCGGTTGCTAGGAGAATTGGCTAATGCAGTACAGCTCCCATGGACGTTTCTTCTAATATTAAGTTAGGATTTTCGTCAGGAGCACCTAGCTGGAGGATTAGCATACTTTGCGATGGGGGCAATTTGAAGCACCCAGAGGAATCCCATCCAAACACGGGAGAACCCAACCCACCATGTTTGGATGACTTTCTTCAGGCAACCAGGGTTAGCAACAGACATGCTAACACAACCATGCAGTTCTATTGAACACAATTTGATGGCAGAAATTATTAGAACAAGGCTGGTGATTTATGGACTTAAAAACAGCACAAGTACTTTTAGATTATGGATCTGGCAGCTAAGTATGCAGCTCATTTTGCTGTCTTGGGCACTGAACCTTCAATTAATTAATAATAAATGTCTTAATTACTATGTCCCCATAAATGAGGCAGGTTGTTATGATGTGAAGGGACTGTACTAGGACTACCATGGCTAAACTAAACTGGCATCAAATCAGGACCAAAACGGTGTGCAAGAAACTGACAACTTGCTTAAAAAACAAAGTCACATTTTTTTTGCAACGGTGATAATCTGGTCATTGCAAGACATCTTGGCTCGTATCCAGAAGCCATTTTCAATTTGATCGTACTGGTTTGAGGCACTAGGATTTTTTTTTAACATTAATATTACAATCTTTATCAATAAAATCAATGTTTGCTTCATATCTGGACACACAGATGGGCCATTGTTAAGAAATATGATCTACAGTATTTTTTTCAAAATTTGGTTGTCACTTTTCCAATACCACCACCTGACATCCATCTGAGACTTCCACATCATCAAATCCTGCCACGTGAACGCAACCCGCTCTTAGTCACAGGAGGAGCTGGAGCCAAAGTGGGAGAAAATGGTTGCAGATCCGTCTTTCGGAGTTAGCGGCACAATAGTGATGAATACCCTGGCGCTGGGTGGAAAGTCCAGAGGCAGTGGCAGAGTAAATAATGAGTCTGCGAATGAGAAGGGGCCCGGGGACTGATCCTTCTCTCCTGACAGCTCTTACACTTGCACGGCTGCAGACTGGAGCATACGATACGCCACCAATAAAGTGCACTGAGGGATGGAACTCAGCGCCTCCTGCTGGTTGAAAGAAAAGGGCTAAATTGTTCTGTGTATTGAGTTCACATAGATCTCAGAGAGGTGCACTATATAACTTTTGTGGTTCACAATTTTAAGGTGGAATTTACTGTTTAAAGGAGAAATATTATGCATTATTTGTATTGCTGGTGGCCTTAAAACATGCTCTTGAGTACCTTTGTTTTGGCATTTCATGTTTTAGAACTTAAGATAATGGATTTCTTCAGGCAATAGACAACTTGTTTCTACAGATGCGCTCATAATACGGGGAACTACAGTTAGCAACATTTTCGGACATGCTAACTCGCCCATGTTGTTGTAATAAATGTGATTTGATGGAAGAAAGACCCAGATTTTGATTTATGGACAGCCCAGGAGACCTCCAGATTTGACCTGTGATGGAACAGTCCTGGGAAATTCAAAATGGTATGTTTTTTAAGTGCTTAGACGGAGCGGACTTACTAAAGAAGATTCATCAAACAAGTGTGAATATAAGCTAAATACAATACAAGCCAACTATTTATGGATCAGTGGATCTCCTATAGAGTTACATTATGGTGTGACGCTATACTCCTGGATACTGTTCTCTGTCCTGTCTGGCTCTCACTTGGCAACTCTTCAAATTGACTGACAACATGGTGCTCATTCTCTGCTCCTCTCCCGCCCAGGCCACCAGCTGACTCTTTTAGCTTTAATCAATCCCCACATCCACACAGCCGCACACCACACACTCCCACATCACAGCATATATCACTGACCTTCACCTTCACTTATCTATCTTGCCCTTTTTCAATTCCATGCGTTTGATTGCTAAAAATACCTTGTAAAATGTGTTTTCTTACTGTATGCAGGGTCGCCTCTCTACAAATTTGACCTGCTGGTCTCAATGGAATAGATAGTTTGGAACGTTCCAGGCAAAGTAATAATATCTACATAGAGACAAGTGGCTGACCGACCCTGCGCCACTGCAAGAGATGGGAAAAATATACCAGTTTTGCCATATCAGCTATCAAACTTTTTGACACAAATTTTAAACCAGTGGAGTACAATTGTAGTTTGATTTTTTTTTTGTGTTTGTGCCAATTTTCACGGTCATAGCAAAATTCTGAGTATCTTCAATGATGTTTGCGAAATTTTGATTAAATTTTCTTTTATGGATTTTATTCATTTATTTATTTTTTGTATTGGAGCCATCCCTGGTATACAAAGTACTGAATATTGCAACAGCCAAGACAGTTTTCAGTGTTGTGCACTCTGTCCTTGGGCCCAGATGAAAACTGCACAATGCAGAGCTGAAAAAGCCAATGTCTGGGTTGAAATTGAAGAGAAGCGGAGCAGTGGAGTCCAGAACTAGTGTGACCAAAAGGCTGAATGGGTTTTTGAATGAGTTACCACAGCCTCAGAGACAGACTGGCCAAATGTTACAATGGAATCCTATCAAACTTGTGATGTAAAAGTGAAAATATACAACAAGGTAATGGGATGAAATGTGTGAATATGTCAATCTACATGTAGCCAACCATAAGAGTTTCCTATAATGTCTGACATGTGTGGTTAGAAAATACAGTGTTCTATTGTGCCTTTAACTGCATAATGCTGTCTCCTCATAAAAATGTTTTATGAATCTTTATAAGGATGTCTCCTTCTCAAAAGCTCACTTGTTTCCACTGCATCATGTCATTGGGTGGTATTCAGGGCTTGACATTAAAGAACATCTTAAAAACGGTTTGCAGTGGTCCAAATTTATTTCTCACTTTCTCTGCAAGTATTATAAGATCTGCAAGTATTATAAGATCTGTAAAGCGCCGCCAACCATATGACGACACAAAAGTGACCGCATCATCAGTTCTGACCAATCAGAGCTATGCGGTGAGAGCGGGGCACACAATGAGAGTAGGACTAGGCTAAATCTTACAAAACTTACATTTAGGCGCTTTATTTTAAGAAAATAGAGAAGAATCCCTTCAAAATCTGACCTTTGTGAAAGCTGTAGATCCCTGTCAGCTGAACATGGGCTGTTTTATAGATTGAAAATGCATTGTGGTCTATGGGAGAATTCTTTCTTGCCTGGAGCTCGCAGGAGGGGGAGAGTCTTATCCAGGTCTTATTATAGATCAATGAATTAGATGCACACAGTGGTCTCATTTCAACCCTATAAGAGCTGTTTTTTGTGTTTTGGTTTGGGTTTTTTTTACAATACTGAAGCAATACTGATTTTACTTAATTGCATGAAAAAAAAACCATCACGTACAGCCCCTTTAAAGACCCTGTACCCGACTGTGAACCATGAATGAGAAACAAGGTTAAATCTGAGCTCACTCTCACTCTATTGTTGCACCATGACAGAAAAACAACTATTTGTAATTGTCACAAAGATAGTCACAGTTGTTTCCACATGGTTCTCATCCAACAACATTCTTGATTAGTAAAAAAAAAAAAAAATTGTGTCAGGTCCAGCTGTTACTTTATGGTTCTCATGCAATGAAAGACGCACTCTTTTAAAGTCCATACCTATTCATCGATAATTACATAATACTACAACAGCTTAAAAAGCCTAATTTATGCTGCATGAACAATTGTATTAAATGTGATTTCCTGTGTTCCATTAGACTTTCTAAAATGTTATTGTTTTATTCACATCTTCAAATATATTATTCATAATTTCTTCAAAACATTTTATGAATAAACATTAAGACATGCCGGTACTTTTGCCCAAAGCTAATCTAAACCTAATTACTCCCTCACTGTCTGCAGAACACATTTAGCAGTTAGCATGTTACATAAAAAGACATCATCACTGTATTGTGGGTAAACAGCTTGCAAAGGGGCTAAATTTAAGGCAGATTTACTGTGCTTGTCGGCTCTGAAAAGTTTGGGGAGTTGAGTTAATGGCTTGAAAGTGCCGTAAACGCGGAGGGAAGTGTCTCCATAAACAAGCCCATCTGTTCCTGTCCCCCCTCCCTACTCCCTCTCTCGTACCCCAGGTGTGCACACTCACCAGGGGCCAATGAGCGCGGTCAACCACAGCTCCTCAAACCGCCAACATCTGAGGATTACATAAGCACCAATAAGAAGTCTCAAGTATGAAAAATAATATTTGTTTTGAGCAATGTTATTGCCAGGGCTTTTTCTGTAGTTTTCTGGAAAGTTGCTTCATAATTGCTGGGTTTCAGACATCACTACATTCTATAGATGGGTAGCAGGTAAAATGAATTTT
>KN470042.1:3872-15275 GCA_000787095.1 Periophthalmodon schlosseri
ATGGAAACAAGAACACAAGGCCAAAATCACTACCACTCTGGCTCATTTTAGTTCAATATTCATCCACTAGGTGTCTCTATGCAGGGGCCAGAAGTGGCACTCTGGGCTTTTGAAGTTAAATTTGACATATTTTTTTTGTTTGTTCATTTTGGGTAGTAGCAATTAACTGCGGCCAAATTTGACCCTGTGGGTTTTCCAGGGTTAATCTGTCTTTATATAAATACACTGTAGTACTTTTTTCTGCATAAATAGCTGTTTTTGCGTGAACTCCCCCTGCAGGTGTAGCCTCGTGAGTGCAGTTTGGGTCAGATACATCAAGATAATAGTTTTAAGAGCTTTTGCCATGCCCCCATTTCAGTCGACTAATTGATGTCTTTAATCGACCAGGAATTTCTTCGTCTACAGCCCTAATAATACCAAGCAATAGATTCAACGTGTTTCCATTTCATGTAAAAATAGAGCCTCGTTTGTAGAGTAATTATGCCTCCTGTCAGTCAAATTTACATCTAATGAACTTGAAATCCTGCTTCCCATTGTTAAAAGCGTGAGGTCCCAGGTGTACGGTATGTCTGCTTATTATGACTAAGATACAATGAAATCTCTTTCGTCTTTTCACACTCACAGAAAAAAAAACATGAACAGGAAGAGTTCAATGGGGCCATGTATAATTAATCTCTGATAATTGGTCTTTTTGTGTGAAAGGTACAAACATCTCATTATGGCAGCCATCATTACTACAAATAAGAACACGTGACATTCATTCAGAACTAGGGCTGTCAAAAGCATTGAAAGTCGGATACTAAACGATACTAAAGCTAGTATTGAAACTAGATACTCATTTGAGCAGGTAGCAATACTAAAAAGGTCACATTCACAGGGCAGAAATGAATCTTTCCTGAATAGATTTAGACTGATCTTGAGCTGTATCAGAATAAGTATAAGACACATAGACTAGTGCCCTATGGAACCTACTGGACGACTGAGGAATTACACAAATATAAGGCCACATGGGAATAGAAAAGAAAGTACGACCATTTAAAATCGAAAATCACATTCTATTGGCTAAAGAGTGTTTTTATTATTATTGTGGTATCGAAATCAGTATTAAGTATCAGGTCTTTTCCTTAGTATAGAAATCGAGTTTGAAATTTTAGTATCGTGACAGCACTACTATGGACACTACCACGGCGTAAATCCTTGTGTTTGAAAATGAAAGAAATACACTATATAATAATTAACATTTACAAAGCTTATAATTCTGCTATTGTCCACTTTTTTATACATATAATCATCACTTAATCAAAAATTTTCTTCTACACTTTTGATGCCATTTCTAACCTTGTCCCATCCTTAAACAGTTTAAACTATTACAAGTCTCAGACATTTAATTCCTAATTTGAAGGTTTTTGTAAGGACATTTTCCCATTCAAAATTAGTTATAGTTTTATTTCAGTTGCTTAATTGCTATGGCAACAAAGGACCTAGCTTCAAACTGATGAATAATGAATAAATGTATAGAAATGATTGTGATATTTAAAATGAACACATTGACAATGGTTAATCTCAGCGGTGGACGAAGTACTCAGTTTTGTTGCTTAAGTAAAAGTACAGATACAGAGGTAAAAAGTTACTCAAGTAAAAGTAAAAGTGAAACTTTTCACATGAAAAAATCAACTTAAGTAAAAGTATTTAAGTACCTATTTAAAAGTAAAAAGTAAAAGTATTTCACACAAGTGTAAAATATAGTGATATTAATTCAAAATGATACATATTTTGGTCAACAGTAACAATATGAATCAATTTTTATTTTTATTTGCTCAAAGCCGAAGATTGAACTCGAATACTTTAGGCAGGATGTTACCACGAAAGTGGTAAAAATAACTCTTCAAATCATATGAAAAGTACTTTTTTCTTTTCAGTCCAGTTCAAAAATATAGTGGAGTAGAAAGTACAGATACTGCTCTCAAATGTAGTGAAGTAAAAGTAAAAAGTATCCACTGTAAAATGTACTTGAGTAAAGTACAGATAGCTAAAAATTCTACTTAAGTACAGTACTTTACTACTTGTACTTAGTTACCTTCCACCAGTGGTTAATCTGCCCTCCATGATTTAGTACCTGGTTTAAACATAATTTTTCCACATTACATTATTCACCTTATTCCGGAAGTTGCCGTGGACGCCGCCATCGTCATTCGGGTTGTGTTATTTTGCACGAGGCTGCCGACCTCAACAGCAAATAAGCTCTATAGGGACCACAGAGCCGTTTTAAAGCCTCCAGAGCTACTAAGGTTTAGTAGCATTTAGTGGCAAAAGTGTGTGGAGCCGAATAAGGTCAATATTCCTTTATTTAAAATGACTTGTGCATTACATTTATGTGCTAATTCCGCATGTGCATTTGCCAAAGGTCATCCACGGGGCCGTATCGATCGAGCGCGGTGGGTTTTGCTCTCAGTCTGAACAAAACCACTTCAAAGTGATCATGGCCGTTTGTCCGGAAACAGAAAGGTCACCAAGCATTCGCTGACCAGTATCTGCTCGGCCTTAAGAGGAGCTGTGGAGTGACGGCCTTTGACAAGCCTGAAGAAGTCTCCCCCACCTTTTACAGAACACACAACTTTGAGTCGTAAAAGCTACAACAAAATGAGTCCAATTTATAATAACTACGCCATAACAAACCTTAAAGGGCCCACATTACGTTATTTTCTGATCTATGTTATAATGTTGTTTCCTCATCACAAACAGACCTGGAGTTGTGTTTTGCTTCATTCACACACGTTTAAACACACAAACCCTGCATATTTAGGCTGAGTTCTTCTCTCAAACTGAAAACACTCTGTTCCACCTTGTGATGTCATGTGGTAATACACTCCACTGTGTTTTTAAACTCCACACACCTTCATTAGAATCATTTGGATGATTTCAGTCCTGGAATTTCCAATCTCTACTGAACTAAAGGTAAAAGGTAGATGTTAACTTAAACTATCACTTCATGACATCACAAGGTGGAACAGAGCGTTTTGAGATTTGGAGATGTAGACAGACTGATAATAAGGGGTTACTCGAACATGCGTGAATGAAACAAAACACAACTCCAGGTATGTTTTCAAGGCGCTAACAACATTATAACATGGCTTAAAGCTCACAAGGGTTTTGCGTAACATATGAGACCTTTAACAAAGTGAAAAGGCATAGCTCATAATGAACAAAACCAATGTTAACTTATTCTTCTGGGTTTTTTAAGACAATACAGGAGATTTACTTACCTTGTTCATGTGTTTTGGCTGCAAGCTACAACAAGGATCCAGGTTTAGTAACTTAATTAAGGGGTTAGAGGGAAAGGCACAAGATCTTGTTTACATTTAGACTGGACCAAAAACGGGTTATACTGTATAATTTGAGAACAGCTGTACTACAATAATGGCTGAAATGAAATGAATTAAAACCCCAAGGCCAAAATTGAGAATTGGTTTGCACAATTCATTCATCATAAACTGTCAAAATCTCGTGTTGTCTCGTTTCCGTGGCGTGTCTTGTCCCATCTTTACGGGTTAGGGTTGGGACTTAAGGTTAGCGTAGTGCTTTGTTTATGATTTATCAAGGCTAATTAAAATGTAGGTATTATACAGTCTTAGCTTTTTTTCACAGTGGTGTTTTATATTGGGATTCCACTCATTGCCACCTTGTTCAGTGGGCGGAGGCGTGTTCTGGTTGGTACTTGTCACTAGGTATAGGTCTCTTGTGGTTGCTCTTGCTTCGAATGTCACTTCCTGTGTATTGTTTCTGCTTCCAGGCTTTAAATAGATCGCTCAGGCCTGGGTAAACAACATACCTGAGCGTTCTGTCACAATACAGTACTATGGCCTTGGAAAGCTTTCAAAAAGATGACAAGTGCATACAGCCAAGGTTGGTAGCCAGGTATCTTTAATTGTTCCGTTATAAAAGAGACAGCGAGATTTGAGGCATATAGGTAACTCCTGCTTTAGGGGCTTTGACTTTCCTTATCAACCTAACACACGCAAATCCGCCAGAACGATAATACGGAAACTAATTTATGCTACTGACATGATAACTGTAAAGGGGGGTAACAGTAGCTCAGTTGGTAGAGCGTTTGTCCACTGATCTCAAAGTTGGCGGTTTGAATCCCGCTCTCGACGTAAACATCATTGGTTGAACAGGGTCGAATGAATAACTTCTACGACTAAATATTGACGGAAACTAACTACTAAAGTGTTTCATTCTGCCATGTGTTTATTGCAGTACATGTATTTTAGCAATATTGTGCTTTGAGAGTTGTTTTTGGGGGGTATCCTGCTTTGGTAAATGGTCACATTTTTGGTTGGCGGTGCGTTCCCAGCTCCCACAGGTGAATGCTGTCATAGTGTCCTTGGGCAAGACACTGGTGTATGAATGTGGGTGTGAATGGGTGAGTGGTTTCTTGACGTAAAGCGCTTTGAGTGCCCTGAAGGTGGAAAAGCGCTGCATAAAAATGTGACCATTTACCAAAGCAGGATTACCCCCAAAAATCAATTTTCAAAGCACAATATTGTTAACGTCAATAAATGGATAGCAGAATGAAACACTTTAGTAGTTAGTTTGCATCAGTATTGAGTCACATAAGTTATTTATTCAACCCCGTTCAGCTCAAAAAATAACTAAACCATCCTCACTAAACAAGAAAAAACACCCATGATAATGATTGACCCCCAAATATACTCCCCACCAGCCCAAGAGTCATTAAAGGATGGGTCAAATGCAGAGGATAAAAGAAATGAGGAGGGTTGGGGGCAGTGTTAGCAACTTTGTTTTTATTGTTCAAAAATATACATTTTTACTGTGAGTGGCCTCTCCGTAGATCTGACTTGTAACTCTCCCTTGTGGCATCACCTGCTTTTCTCCATTGATAAGAGATAGATACGTTTAATGTCATACTGTGGACATGCAACGCAAAAACATCTCCATGGAAACAAGCTGGTGGTTACAAGTTACATAGTGAGCCTTTAAATAAGCTAAAAACATGCTATTATTCCTTCTGCTAAAACATCTTCTAATGTGGACATTTAATCAAATACAGCGCCACCTAGCTGACCTCATGTTGGACCTTACAATAACCCCATGCTTTACAAAAACCCATTTAGATACTATTACACTGCAGAGCATAAATTAATTAGCTGCTAAAATATGCTAATTAAAAAAAAATACAAACAAATAAGCACCACTCTAAAAGCAATTTCCAAGTCTTTTTTTTCATAATCCATTTTAGTCTTGGGAAGAAGAATAGGTTTAAGACAACTTCATTATGGGATAAACCAAACGCCAACTAATCGCTTTTCTCAGCGTCATTTATGCAAAACATGCTAACCTGATGCTAACCAGGCTAGCTCTTTTCAGCTTCTTCAGTTTCTGGTAGTAGAATGGGTTTAAGACAACCTCATTATGGGATAAACCAACCACAAACTAACTGCTTTTCTTAATGTCATTTTATGCAAGACATGTTAACTGCTGATGCTAACCTGATGCTAACTTCTACTCAGTTGCAGTTTCTGGTAGTAGAATGGGTTTAAGATTACCTCATTTTTGTATAAACCAACCACCAACTAATCGCTTTTCTCGATGTCATTTATGCAAAACATGCTAACCTGATGCTAACCAGGCTAGCTCTTTTCAGCTTCTTCAGTTTCTGGTAGTAGAATGGGTTTAAGACTTCCTTGTTATGGGATAAACCAACCACCAACTTATCGCTTTTCTCAATGTCATTTATGCAAACCATGCTAACTGCTGATGCTAATCTGATGCTAACCAGGCTAGCTCTACTCAGCTTCTTTAGTTTCTGATAGTAGTAATAAGTTACATTCACGTTCTAGAATTTGACGGCATAATTTCAGATGGAGGTCAGAAGCCTGTGTTTTTACGAGTGTTTTTATCATCATTGCGGTATCGGAATCGGTATTGAGTATCGAGTCTGTACCTGTGTCTGTCTGTAGTGTCGAAATCGAGTTTGAAAGTTTTGTAGCATGACAACATTACTCAGAACACAAAAATATTTCAAACATATATTTCTATCAGTGTTGCGGATTATTAGGTTATGTAACGACTGGGCGATTCATTCAGTTACTATATTTTAGTTGTTGGTTCTATTGAATATTACGTCAAAACCACGGCTTAAATCCTTGTGCTTTATCAGTTTGAAAATTAAAGAAATTCAAAATATAATAATGAACATTTCCAAAGTTTATAATTCTGCTGTTGTCCACTTTTTCTATACATATTATCAAAATTCTTCTATGTTTTTCATGTCATTTTTAACCTTGATTTCAATCAGTCAACATTGTTTTAACTGTTATGTGCATAAATCAGAATCCACCTGAAACAACATAAACTTTTATGCAAAGTAAGGGTTTGAAATGTGATATATCCTTATGAGACTGCGATGGCGAGTGCGAACAAGATGTTTGTCACTGCCCGAGTGAACACTTTTCTGTACTGATAATCTTATAATGTAATTGTAATGAAAAGTATATTTTTAATGTGTGTTCACCTGCAGAGGGAAAGCAGCAGTCGCTAAATCTGGTACAAATCATCTTTTCTTTTGTAAGATTAATGACTTTGTACATGGTCCCTGACAAATAAAGAATAAAGAAAGAAAGAAAAAACTAAGAACTTTAATGAACAATTTTATTTGCAGCTGAATAAGTCTGAAAATGAAATAATAATGTCACTCACAAACATAAGATTCAGTGCGATCCGCTTCAGTCCAAGATGTGGAGACACTGGTGTGGTTCTTTTTAAAACAGAAATATTTACTATTACTGTCACTGTCCTTGTCTGTTTGAAAAATGGACCATGAGTCCAAAGTAAAGAGGAAATTAATTCAATTGAGGGTGATTAGGTGATGGATGTGTAAATAATGATCCTGTGACCTAAATCGTGTCATTTTCTGAAGTTATTGTGAAAAAAATCATCACTTTTGTTTATTCATTTGGACATAGAAAACACTGAACTCTGTGGCAGTTTTTGTTTCATTTGGATAAACCCATGGATCACAGAGATATTAAAATAAACCGTAAATGGTCAGATTTTTATATAGCGCTTTTCCAACTTCAAGGTACTCAACGCACTTTACATCAGTGGATCTGCTCAACCAGTGATGTTTACGTTGAGAGCAGGATTTGAACCGCCAACTTTTGGATCAGTGGACAATTATTCTACCTACTGACCTATTGTCGCCCCAAAAAATAATCCTTAATGTTAAAACATCTGATCAAAAATGAACAAACGTTGTCCATGGTCTGGTTCTACAGAAAAAACTCATATTCTAGACATTTCATATCCTCTTTGCTCATTTTTTCCAGATAGAGAAGATCTATCTTAACTAGCTCAAATTACTCAAATTATGGTCTGAGTTTAAGCCACTTTAACTAACACTAGATACTATTTTATTCAGTGTAATGACATCCAAACACGTCCTCTCAACACAGAATTTTGTTCCGAGAGATCAATCCAAGGTCCCACTATCAAATATGTAAAGGTTATAGTCTGGTAACCCCGGGCGGGAACACTTTGACTTTGATTTTTATTCTACCTTTTGCAGTTTTGAGCACAGCGATCTGTAGCTCTGAAATGAAAAGCTGCCTGTTTCTGGAAAAAAAGACACGATTTTCATTATTTCAATACTGGGACATTTTGTGAATACACAACTATATAAAGTTTGAACAAGAACATAAAACTCATCTTAATCTGTCTCGCAGCCTTTTTCCAAGGACTGTTTTTATGCAAATGAATCAGAGATACAAGTGTTTACTTCTAATTCTTTTTCCAGTCATGAGCTCAGGAGAGTGAACCATTTCGTTCTATGTGTTGGGAGCCCCTAGTTTAAGACGGAGGGCAGAATATACCTGGTTTATGGATTTATATCTATAATTATTATCCACATGAAACAAAAACTGGCACAAAGTTCGTTGTCTTCTGTCAACAGCATAGACTGTGTAAAGAAGTGGACTAAATGAGTGTGACGTCACCCGTAGCGTTCGGCTCCAGTCAAATGAAGCTCATCGAGGCTAGAGCGGTTATAGCGGCGAATTTGGGGCCGACTTCCATATTTGGAATTCCGACCTTGAGTATCATAGCAACCAAAGAGCCAATCCGGAGCGAGGCTGTTGAAGGTAACGCAGCTTCCCATCCGCATCGCTAGTTTAGCAGGGAGTGGGCGCTTGGCAACGTTGTCAATCAAACCCGTTGCTAACACTAGCGTGAGCGACCTTGGGGAAAGATGGCGCCTGATTTGTCTGTTATTAATGTTCTTAATTTACAGACACGATATCAAAATACAATACAAGGATCATGTAGAGCAGGTTAATATGAACATTTTAAGAACAAAATGATGAGACTCATTGCAGCAGTTACAGAGAGAGGGATGACAATTTTTCAATGTAAAGTGAATTGGAGTCAGAGTCGATGGAGCCGGAAGCGCCCACGCTCACTTCCTATTTGGAACGCGGCAGCTAGCAGTTTAGCTATGTCCATTTATATATACAGTCTATGGTTAAAACAGTAGCACAAACCAGATGAAATGATTTTTTTGGTTTAAAGTGGTGTTTTCGAATCACTAAGGCTTTATTGTTGTTCACTTCCTTAAGAATAATATGGAACATTTGCAGACCCAATCTTAACTACCAGCTTTATCGTCACTGATCTCAGAAGTGGCTCTAGTTCAGGCTGTTGTTGTGTCCTTAGGCAAGAAACTTCACCCAGCTTGCCTAGTTTGAATGCGGTGTGGCGCAAAGATCGGCAGCCTCGCTTCTGTCAGTCTGCGCCAGGGCAACTGTGGCTACAAAATTAGTACCACCACCGAATATGAAGTGAATGAAAAAATATGAGGTCTAAGATATGCTTTGATTTGTTTTTTAAAATCGCTGTATCAGCCATAGAGTTAATCAGAGGAGCGGCTGAGGTACAAAAGAGCAGGATCGGGCAAAACGTCCAACACAGGGCATCAGTGGGAACAGGCTGCAGGACATGTCTTTAAGACAAAGCTCTGAAAATATGAACTGACCCCAAACATCCAAACAAACACCGTGCAGGGAGTTTGAGCCGCTTCCCTCAGGTCACAGTGCACATGGCCAAATGCTTGTGGTAACTGGACGATTTAGCTTCAAAATCTGCAGAATGTAAACAAAACATTTAAGGCTTTGTCTGTTGTCTGCCGATTTTTTCCTGTCCTGGTACAACAAAGGCTTTTATAGATAGATAGATAGATAGATAGATATACTCTATTAATCCCAAAGGAAATTCCATTTTCCAGCTGCAATACATCACACACACACACACACACATAACAGCAGAGATTTAACATAGACATTAAAAATAGTCATACGTAAAACCATGAATACCCCCTCCCTTTTATGGACGCACATTGTTGATTTGACTGGTTGAATGGTGCTTCAGTGAGTCTGGGTAGGAGCCAGAAACCATATATATAAATGAACGTAGCTAACCTGCTAGCCGCCGCGTTCCAAATAGGAAGTGAGAGCACGGGCGCGGTTCCGGCTCCATCGGCTCCACTTTACTTTACATTGAAAAATTGCCACCGCTCCCGCTGTAATTTTGGTCTTAAAATGTTCATATTAACCCGCTCAACATGATCCTGGTGTTTTTATTTCGCTATTTTGACCGTAAATCAAGATATGAACATTAATAACAGGCAAATCAGGCGCCTTCTTTCCCCGAGGTCGTTCCCGCTAGCGTTAGCAACAGGTTTGATTGACAGAGTTGGATCATATTTTCTTAACCAATCTCCAATTCGTTGTTTTAAATGTAAAACGCATAGTTTTGGGTCAAGTCTCTTTTCTGTTCTATGAGCGTTGGGTGACGTCAACTCTATGCGGAACAAACTGCTGCTAACAGTTAAACACGTTGTTTTGAGCGTAATGTTCAGGCAGAATGAGGCGGGCTTTAAGTTCTGTCGTGCCTGCAAAAACATCTTTACAATATGTTAGCGTTTGTTTACCTTGGCTCCTTCCCGTGGTCTTCCTCAAGAGCGTCACATGCTGGCGTAGTGATGGTGCAGTGACGCGTCTTGCGGGGGAAGCTCCGCCCCCTACTGTCTGACGCCGTTTCCTGCGCCGCTTGATCTTTTATTGCTGTTGTTTGTTTGTTGGCCGTTTCCATTTCACACTCTTTTTGATGTTCTATTTTCGCGTCCCAAATGGCCTTCCTGCTCCTTCTTCTTCTGAGAAAAGCGACAGGAAGTAGCTAAAACATGTAACGCAGGTGAACCAACTCTCTTGTCTGATATTGCCGTTAGTTCTTACTATTTAAAAAGATGTCAGTCGAAACCTGTCTGGTACAAAGCAGTGGATTTAGAACTATTACATTCTATTATATATAAGAACGGTTCATTGTGAGATCAAAATCTGTTTTAAGTATTGAGCCTTATCCTTGCTGCCTTGTGTGAACTAGAAGAAATAAAAAATCAGGCCCTTTTGTCAGTGAGTTCGTACATAACACAAGCCAATACTGCGTCTCAAATAGAAGTGTTTTCTCCAGTTACGTTGTTGAGATGTTGGTTTGTTCGATAGCGAGACCTTCCATCTACACAGCACACAATGTTACTGCTTTTCTCAAACAGATAAATTGTTATTATTGTGGGGAATCTATAGACTCAGACGCACCTGAATGAAACCATGTTATTTCGAACCAGGATTTGGACAAAAAGAAATATCTACCTTTGGGTTTTTTTGGTTTTTTTTGAGTCTTTAAACATAGAGATTTAATGATCAGACTAACGTGACAGGATGTAGAAAGTGCAGTAAACTATAGCGTGAATATATTTGTTATTACATTTAAACATTTTGATTCTGTTTTATAAACGTATACTGGATATTTCAATTATTTTACTTTTAATGTGTAAGATAAAACAGAATAAAATAGGTTGAAAACCAGATTTAAGACTAAAACAGGACTTAGAATGTTGACATTTAAAGTGATGGTAATTTTCTGGAGGTGGAAATTCAGCTGCAGGATTTCAAGGAAATAGAAAGTTAAAGCCATACCTCGGAACATTCTCCATGGAGTTTTATGCCATGCTGTGGAATATTATAGCCAAAGGAGCAACATGAGTCAGGATGCAGGTTTTTGTATAATAAAAAAACATGCTTTTGTTTTAGTCTATTATTTTGGCAAAAAAAAGTTACATACTATGGCTTTAACATTACCATCAAATATGACATGAACTATGTTTAACTATTGTCTTGTTAATTTATTCACAATTACAAGAACAGTTTGTATTTTTGTTCATTTTTACATTTAGTGTTTGAATTTTTTGATTGAAAAATGTGCTGCTTATTTTGGGTTGATAGATCCAAGGATTATTTAACATTGTATAGGTTCAGTTGTATTGTTGTGTAG
>KN470042.1:21285-40356 GCA_000787095.1 Periophthalmodon schlosseri
CCGGAATTGCCAATCGCTCCTGAACTAAAGGTAAAAAGTAGCTGTTAACTTGAAAACTTCCGCTTCATGACATCACAAGGTGGAACAGAGCATTTTGAGCTTTGGAGATGTAAACAGACTAATAATAAAGTGGTACTCAAACATGTGTGAATGAAACAAAACACAATTTCAGGTCTGTTTTTGACGAGGTAACAACATTCTAACATGGCTTAAAGCTCAAAAGAATAAATTTTGCGTAATATAGGACGCTAACTTTTTGGGGAATATAATGTAGCCAAACTAAAATCGAATTAAACCTGTTAGGTCCCCAGATATATTGCATGCTGAGTGGGTGTGGCACTTGCGATGACCAATCAGATTCCAGAAGAGGCCACCATCCACCCTCCCCCCTTTCTCCGTTAGGCCTACGAATACTTCTAGTACAAGTAATATCTACGCTAATTAAAATAAACTTAATACGCTGTGTGGATTGGCTTTGCCGGGACACTCAACTCATTCGTTTCTGCTTCCGGGAGGGCATCCGGTGTAAAACAAATGCCAAAGAACATGCGCATTATAAGTAAATACAGATTGGTAACACGTGCAGTACAATGAAAACACATAAAACTGGTTGAAGCCTTTAGCGAGATTACAGCTGTTATCTCAAGACGCTGGTGGCTGTGGTTTCATGCAGAATGTGACGGCACAGTGATAACACACGAGACAGAAAGGTGGTTTGTTCTTTCCAAACAAAACCCTCTTTCTTTGCACACCGTAATTAATCTTTGTGTCACTTCTACTCAATTTAAGTGTCATAATTAGCTTTATCTGGCGGTGGTACAAAGCAGTAAAACGTGGTGACATGAAAATATTCAGATGCTTGTTGTCCGGTTATGGTCAGAGGTGGGTACATTTAGTTAAGCTACTTGTTACTAAAATATTGTAGCGTTCTGGTGTCTGGTTTATTTTCTGAACACAAGCGCTACTGTAGGTCGAAACCCACGCCAAAACAAAAGCAAAACAACAGCAGTCTCAACTCCCTAGAGCCAGTCTCCCAAACCATAGAGTGTAAAAAGAAGTGGACTAAGTGAGTGCGACGTCACCCACAGCGTTCGGCTCCAGTCAAATGAAGCTCGTCGAGGCCAGAGCAGTTATAGCGGCGAATACTGTGTATCATAGCAACCAAAGAGCCAATCCGGCGCGAGGCTGTTGAAGGTAACGCCCCTTCCTGAACATACTGCTGGTTTAGCAGGGAGCGAGCAATCAAACCTATTGCTAACGCTAACGGGAGCGACCTTGGGGAAAGAAGGCGCCTGATTTGTCTCTTATTAATGTTCATATCTTGAGTTACAGACACAATAGCGAAATAAAAACACCAGGATCACGTAGAGCGGGTTAATACGAACATTTTAAGACCAAAAGACGAGCCTGACAGCAGCAGTTACAGAGAGAGGAGCGACAGTTTTCTAATATAAAGTAAGTTGGAGTCAGAGTAAATGGAGCAGGAAGCGCGTCCACGATCACTTCCTATTTGGAAAGTGGCAGCTAGCGGGTTAGCTGTGTCCATTTATATACAGTCTATGCCCAAAACCAAGACCTGTAACTAACGAATAGAACCTCACATCAACTTGTCAGCATAGCAACCAACTGTCACATACAAAAGCAGTTACATAAACAACAACACATAAACAGTTATAAGAACAACAAAAGGTGTCAACTCTGAACTAAACACAAAATATCAGATCTTTACAATATTACATAGTTCATACTTTATCTTCTACTTGAGTAATATAGTTCACGTGTACCTGTACTTTTAATTTAGTAAAAGTTTTGGTTACTCTTCCCACTTTGAATAAGTCTACAAGGTGCCAAACCTATGCTGACCATACTAAAGTTGCACTATGTAACTTTTCTAGTGGAGGGTCCGATCTGATTTATAGATTAAAGTGAATGTCATTGACTTTAAAGGTCCTATATTACATAAAAAGTGATTCTTGTGAGCTTTAAATCATGTTATAATGTTGTTACCTCCTACAAAACATGTTTCATTCACACATGTCTGAGTAACACTTTATTATTAGTCTGTCTATAGCTCCAAAACTCAAAACACTCTGACATGTAGTGGTAGTTTTCGAGTTAAGACCTACCTTTGACTTTTAGTTCAGTAGAGTAGCAATTCCAGGGCTGAAATCATCCAAATGATTCTGGTGAAGGTGTGTGGAGCACTTCCTGTATTACCACATAACCACAAGAAACGTTAAAGGCGCTGTACCGTGTTTTGACCGTCTTAATGACCTAGTTCTGTTTTTTCACGTTTTTAACATTTTGCAGTGGTCCAAAGTCATTCCTCACTCACCTTACGCACTCCGAGCATCCTCATTATTCACCGCAATGAGTTTATAAGCGCTTTTAACAAAAGAACGGAGTGGGGTGGAGTTCTGTCGCGACGGTAAAGCTAACAACTAGCATGCTAACACGCACTTCCTGATTGTCGGACAGTAAAACGGTGAAGCTAACAACTAGCATGCTAACACGCACTTCCTGATTGTCGGACAGTAAAACGCTTTCTAATCAGATGCAGACAGCGCACAGCGGACATATTTTGACCTCAGCAGCTGCTTTTACCGGGTCAAGACTGGGTTTTGTTCAAATACATGGGTACTGGCCCTTTAAGAACTGGGCTTTTCCATTTTATTTTCTAGCGGGTCAGATAAAATGGAAGGCTACGGTTGTTTAGTTGCCATACGAATAGGCTGTGTACAGGAAAACTAAAATCACTGACCTAAGCTGACGTAGATGTCCTCGTGGCCCCATCGACTTTGACCCAAGTTCAAAATAACTGCTCCAGAGTTAATGCACAATTTGCTTTCTTAGTCTTGTACATGGTCAAGATGTTCTCCAGGGAAAAGCATGTGGCAGAACAGGCCTCAAGATTTGGAAATAGAAACTGCATGAAGAAAAACTGTATTAACACAACATATTTCATCATCAGTTTTCTCAGTAATGGGCAGCAGTTTTTCTGTATAAAGCAAATATAAAATTGATGGAGAGAATGCTCTAAAAATGTATAATTTGGGAATAGTGTGTAGTGTCTATTCAGTTGCCATTCTGATTTGGAATATGTGCTTAAAACAGGTTTGGTGACATGTTTGAGAGATGACTGGGAATTTTGAGGATAAAATTACCTATATTTGTTGAAAAGCTGCAAAAATATCATTGGGTAAACTGGAAAAATTGTGAAAATAAGTAAAAATATCAAAGTACCTGTTTAAAAATGTACTTAAAGAGTAAAGCTCCAAATGTCGTGATTTTGATGCAGTTTTGTGCAGAATTTGGTTCAACAGAAACAATTGAATCAGTGTTTTTTTTCTGGCTTTTATTTATACATTTTTGTTTGCGCAAATTATGAAGCTGATCAAAATAAACCCTCATGGTGCGTTCACACCGGTGCGTCAAGAACGCGTTGGACACCTCTAGTTGGATGCCTTTGCATTTGAGGGCAGACGCCTCCGACACGCGTCCTGGACGCCCTGGACGCAAGTCATTTTGACGCGTGTCCAGGGCGTCCGTTGCGGTCTGCGAGTGTCTAAAGGCGGGCAAATATTTTACGGCTCCAAAGTTGTGATAACTTACCAGACACACCTATGTCCTCACTGATCATCCTCCAGGCAAGGTCCTTCTTGTCCCGGTCTCTATACTCCGCCAACGTCACATCATAAAGTTGTGGGCGCTGGCAAACGGCGACAAGACTGTCCTCCATTTTCTACCGCCGTTTGTGGCTCCCCGGTCCGAATAATGACACCTCTACGTCACTGTAGCGTAGTCTCTGATTGGCTGACGCTGCACACGCCGAACACAAAAAAGTTCAGCTTTTTCAACTCTGGCGTTTGACGCTTGAGCGTCCGACGCCTGAACACTCAAGACGCGCTGCGTCAACACCAGATTCGCGCCGCTCTGACGCTGAAAACGTGCCGCAAAAACGCAGGGCGGCCTGGACGCATGTCCACCATAGACTTTGCATGTAAACTCAACGCCCCCGACGCCCCGGTGTGAACGCACCATCAGCCTTTTCACCAGGACTCAAACAGTAATGAAAAATACTTTTACTTTTCAGTCCAGGTCAAAACTGTAGTGGAGTAGAAAGTACAGATACGTGCTCTCAAATGTAGTGAAGTAAAAGTAAAAAGTACCACTGTACTAAAACGTTTACTTAAGTACAGCATTTTACTACTTTTACTTTGTTATGTTCTATCACTGCTTATATCAGAATTGGAATGAATAAGTAAATAAATACTTTGTCCATTGAAAGAGTGGTAAACATCTTAGCTTTTAAAACCATACATCTGTCCATTCACTGTTTAAAGCTGTGTTCCCTCAGATCATCTCTCCGGGACATGTTTTTGTGGAGCGATTTCAGTGACGCATACTGCCTCCTTTTGTCTGAGCGGTTGCAAAAGATATAAGCTCACGAATGACTCCATATCACTTCTGACAGTTTTGACAGTTATGGTTATGCTAGCATTATGTTAGCACAAAAGATCAAATCCATCCTTTCTTGATGGAAGCCTCTTACTTTGCTATAAGCCGTCTTTTGTACGACATATTCATGGGACAGCGTATTTCACTTATACTGATGAACTCAAATTGGATTCTACCGGTGTTCATTTTGATAACAGTTAAGTCTGCCTAGTAGTTAGTTTAAAAAAATAAAAATAAGCTGCACAGCAGACTCAGATGGCCGATGTCCTTTTTTCCCCATTTTATTTTGAGATTGCGTTTCGTCAAAAAGCCTTCATCAAATGCTTTTTTCTTTCTTCTGACTTTAGTCCAAACAAACAGCAGTTAGTTTGAGCCAAATAACTCCTCAGTTTTAGTCTGGCTTCAGTCGACGACAGTGTGATGTCATTTTGTCGACTCTCTGTAATAGTTTTAGTCGAAAAGATTTACATATTTAAATTTTTTATGTATGTCATGGAACATATAGACATGTATAGACATGTTCTTTGGACATTGAAAGTGAACACGGTCGCGCTTCCAGCTCCATCGGTTCCAATTCACTTTCTATTGAAAAACTGTCGCCCCTCTCTCTGTAACTGCTGCTGTCAGGCTCGTCATTTTGGTCCTAAATGTTCGTATTAACCCGCTCTACATGTATTTTCATTTCACAATTTTGTCCGTATATGAAGATATGAACATTAATAACAGACAAATCAGGCGCCTTCTTTCCCTGAGCTCGTTCCTGCTAGAGTTAGCAACAGGTTTGATTGACAGCGTTGCTAAGCTCCCACTCCCTGCTAAACCAGCGGTGCGGGCGGGAAGGGGCGGGAACTAGGCTTTACTTTCAACAGACTCGCTCCGGATTGGCTCTTTGGTTGCTATGATATTCGCAGTCGGAATTCCAAATATAGAACTCGGCTCCAAATTCACCCCTACAGCTGCCAGCCTCGTTGAGCTTCATTTTCCCTCAGACGTCCACTTCTTTATACAGTCTATGGTTCGTTTATGCGCGTTTGTGTCTTTCTGTGCCACTAAATGGAGCGATATTTAGACAAAAATTTAAAACCTGTCACACTGCACTTAAACTTATCTCCAGGCATTTACATTACATTACAGCGAGGCTAACGTGCACTAGCGTAGATTAAACGCCTGAGTAATGCATAGAATGTTACACCTTTACAACGCTGCATATATTGAGACATTCTATTGGAATCTATTAAAGGCTCACTCATATTGTTATAGTGACTTGGGGCAACAGTAGCACGAGGTGAAGTGGGTTGACCGAGCCTTTTCTTCCTCATAAATCCACACCGCAATGTTGTTTTATCCTTGGGCAAGACACTCCACATGACATAACAACTAGCTAAGGTCTACTATGATACAAACCCCCAACTCTTATTATGTCGTCCTAATATGTCACAACATCCTTTTTATTTGAAACTTACAGATGTGTTTGTAGGCAGGATGTGCACATGTACAGTTATGTTTTTGTAGTTTTTAAGCAATAAAAAAATAAGATATTATGGATGCAAAATATATATCTCCTCCCTCCCTGTCCATGATGAAACATAGACCAGAAAACCAATGACAAGACACCTAATATTCAAGAAGGCTTCATAATGAACGTTTTGTTTTATTTCAACTGTAAACTGCATTATATGGGGTTGTATGCAGTTGTATGGGGTTCTGTGGGGTTCTTCGGGGTTCTATGGGGTTCTATGGGGTTGTATTAGTTGTATGAGGTTCTATGGGGTTGTAGTTGCTTGTGAAATTGTGAAAAAGATTGTGGCACGTGGTTAACATAAGGTAAAAAGCACTTCCCTGGCAAATCCAGAATCATATCTGTTTTTTATACAGAGGGATATCACCCTCTATCGTGTCTCCAAACCACAACCAAACACGATCGTCCAATCAGATTTGTTTATTTCAGAGACACATGTGAAACGAAGGAGCTCATTGGTCATCTGTCATTTTACAAATATAATCGCATTTACCTCACCTCAGATTAACAGAGTTTAGTGCTTTGCTCCTTGAGTCTGCAGAAATCTGTGACATTTTTCAGCTCCCTGTGATATTTTTTTCTTTATTTTTTCTGATATTGATGGTCCCTCGTTGTCGAATCCACCTGCCAATCACGTCCATCTTTGTAAAGTACTGAAGAAACGTGTGTTCTGAATCCCGGGCGATAAAAGCCAAATCCACTGACCCACAGGTTGGCGGTGCAATTCCAGCTCCCACAGATGAATGCTGTCATTGTGTCCTTGGGCAAGACACTTAACCCACCTCGCCCGCAATGTCTGCGTACACTGGTGTATGAATGTGTGTGTGAATGGGTGAGTGGTTCCTTGATGTAAAGCGCTTTGAGTGACTTGAAGGTGGAAAAGCGCTATATATATATTCTCACTTTTGGTAAACTAAGGGCCCCCCAAAGTCCCCCAAAAAACACATCCCCCAAAGCACATGTCCCCCATAAAACTAGACACAGCCCTGGTTATGCATTCAGACACGGTAATAGTCGTGATTTTGCCTGGAATAGCTATTTCTTTCTCCTAAACTCACTGCACCACTGTAGTGTACACAACATGCATAAATGTGAATTTAAATGTGTCTCTCGCTGGAACATTATGTTTGCTTCACTTACGTGTCATTTTTTCTTTCAGCTGTGTTCTCTATTGTGGGCAATCTGCTGGTCCTCATCATGGCGTTCAAAAGGTCGTCTAAAATGAAGCCGCCGGAGTTGCTAAGCGTGAATCTAGCGGTGACGGATTTGGGAGCGGCTATCACCATGTACCCGTTAGCGGTAGCATCGGCCTGGAGTCACCACTGGCTGGGAGGGCGTGCTACCTGTGTGTACTACGCTTGGGCCGGGTTCCTCTTTGGAGTAGCCAGCATCATGAACCTGGTCATCTTGGCTATAGTGCGGTTCATAGTATCTCTCAACATGCATTCTCCCAGTAAGTCCATTTTTTTTCCAGTGTTTTCATGATATCATTTAAGATGCACTGTGTAACTTTTCTATTTTAGAGTCTGCCATCTTCTTGTCCCCATGGTGATGTTATTGCTTTGCCTAATGTTCCACAATTCATGGGTTTCAGCTTCCTCTTATACATATGGTGCCATTTTGAGGACGGCTGACCAATCAAAAGATGTAATATTTTTCATTTTGAATTGTTAATTGATATGCATAGACTGTGTATATAAATGGACGTAGCTAACCTGCTGGCCGCCACGTTCCAAATAGGAAGTGAGCATGGCTGCGATTCCGGCTCCATCGAGTCTGGCTCCAATTCACTTTGCGTTGAAAAACTGGCGCCCGTCTCTCTGTAACTGCTGCTGTCAGGCTCGTCATTTTGGGTCCTAAAATGTTCATAGTAACCCGCGCTACATGATCCTGGTGTTTTTATTCCGCTATTGTGTCCGTAAATCAAGATATGAACAGACAAATCAGACACCTTCTTTTCCCAAAGTGGCTCCCATTGATGCTAGCAACAGGTTTGATTGCGCCCACTTCCTGCTAAACCAGAGGTGCGGGCGGGAAGGGGCGTTACCTTCAACAGCTTGCTCCGGATTGGCTCTTTGGTTGCTATGATACTCGCGGTCAGAATTCCAAATATGGAACTCCAAATTCACCCCTATAACTGCTTAGCCTCAATGAGCTTCATTTGACTGGAGCTGAACGCTACGGGTGACGTCACACTCCCTTAGTCCACTTCTTTATACAGCCTATGTTGCTATGGCAATGGCACTAATTATTCATGCAAAACAAAACAAAAAAAAAACTAAAAATGACTGAATGTCAATCTTGGTTAAAATTTGATAACTGCACAGCCCAACATGACTTCAGATATCTGTGTAATCCCTCAGCCGTTCACCTAGTTCACAATTTTGGTGAAGTTTATCATTTTACTTCCTGGTTTGACCTGAGCAGCAGAAAACAGACGTGAAATATTAGAGGTAATAGCAAAAGACGAAGTTTAAATCTGTCAACTGGACAAACTGTTGTAGGAGTGAAGACGTTTTGCTGCTCATCCAAGCCGCTTCTTCAGTCCTAGAACTGAAGATTTATCCATTTGACAGATTTAAACTTCGTCTTTTGCTATGGATCAGACCTGGACGACTGAGGGACTACACAGACATTAGAGGTAATAGCTTAACTGTTATTAGCAACCAAAAAGTAAACCAAAACCTTGTCTAGATATTGGTAAATGGTCACTTGGTCTTTTCCACCTTCAAGACACTCAAATCGCTTTACATCAAGGAACCGCTCACCCATTCACGCACACATCCATACACCAGTGTACGCACACACTGGGGGGAGAAGGGTTAAGTGTGTTGCCCAAGGACACAATGACAGCATTCATCTGTGGGACCTGGAATTGCACCGCCAACCATCTGTCCTTCGCGTGTAAATTGTCCCTGCATTTTGGATGTATTGTTGTGTATTAATAACATATATAGAGGGATTTCATCACAAACATTTCAATCAGTCATTTGAGTGATGTAAAACAAGGTAAACAAAGCAGGTACTACATTCCTTCGTTTGGTGACAGTTAGAAAAATGTGAAAACCTGTCACATGCACTCAAACGTATCTCCATATATTTACATTACATAAGATTATACAAGAGCAAACGCACTGAGGGAGATTAAAGCCTGAATAATGCATAGAATATTACACCATCACAATGTCAGGACTTTCTGTTTGAATCTATTAAAAGCCTCATTAATATCATTAAAGTGACTTGGGGCAACAGTTGCAGGAGGTGACATGGGTTGCCTGTTTACCACAGGGTTGACTAGGCTGTTTCTTCCTTATAAATTCACCGCACACTGTTGTTGTATCCTTGGGCAAGACACTCCACGTGGTATCTGACATAACGACTTGCTAAATAATAACGCAATTGATGTTATTTGGAGCAGTCACAGCAAAATGACTTCACAAAACTGGTGTGGAATATTGTCCAAAGATTGAACATTAAGATAAGTAATAATTAAATACTAATTAGTACGGAAGCTCATACCCGTCAGTAAGTAAAAAATAAAAGCCTCAAGTAGGAAGTCAAAATTAAGAGTTTAAAAGTCATAATTACGAGTTCAAAAGTCATAATTACAAGTTCAAAGGTCATAATTATGAGTTTAAATGTCATAATTATAAGTTTAAATGTCATAATTATAAGTTTAAAAGTCATAATTAAGAGTTTAAATGTCATAGTTATCAGTTTAAAAGTCATAATTACGAGTTCAAAGTCATAATTATGAGTTTAAATGTCATAATTACGAGTTTAAATGTCATAATTACAAGTTCAAAAGTCATAATTAAGAGTTCAAAAGTCATAATTATGAGTTTAAAAGTCATAATCATCAGTTTAAAAGTCATAATTACGAGTTTTCAAAGTCGACTCTGAACCTGCCATCGCCCTCCACGCACACGGACTGGTACGACCATTTTCCTGGAGGAGCCGTGTACACATCCACTACAAGGAAAAACGAGGAGTTATTTCACTGATTCACTTCACACTGTATCAACATGATTTGCTCTGAGCCCATGTCTTCATCACTGAGCCAAATGCCCCGTGTCAAATGCCCAGTGAACCATCAGTTCCCGACTGAGGCCAGAGGAGCGGCTGCACTGCAGAGCCAAAGGGTGTAAGACACAGCGGTCAGAGAGAGCGACGGTCACTGTCTGAGGCTGCTGCCGTCTCAGTGGCTCAGATGTGAGACCGGCCTCTACTTTGACAATGTTTAAATCCAGGCTCCAAACAGTTCTGTTTAGCTGCATATGACTGAAAGGAGTTTATTCTGCACTCTACTCTTTTAATGTTCATTTTATAATGATTATTTGTGATTATTTATGTTTTGATTTGTTGTATTGTGATTTTAATGTCTTTCTTATTTTGTAATGGTATTGTGTTTTAATGTCTTTCTTATTTTGTAAAGCACTTTGAATTACTTTGTGTATGAACTGTGCTATACAAATAAACTTTCCTTTCCTTGCCTCACTGGGACTGGGGAACACTCCACCAGCCTCTCCTCTGTGGCCGAGTCGTTGAGGAGAGGGTTTTTGGTGCTTCATTCACAGCTCGAACTGAACCAGCACGGACAGTGGGACTTTGAATAACATAGATCAACACTTTACAAATGGTCATTCATATGGGATTTGTGTGTATATCTCTCTTTTTCTCATTTTATAGCGTTCCCAAGTTTACGACCAAACTGAGCTACGTATGCATAATGGTGCACGGAGCTGTCCTGAACTCCTGCTGGATATAAACACAGCTCCTCCAGGAAAATGCCGGTTCCGGCCCATGTTCTTGCACAGGGAGGTCAGGTTCAGGGTCGACTTTGAAAACTCGTAATTATAACTTCCCTGTTATTAACTGGCGGAAATGGGCTTCCATAGATCAGTATCAGTGTCCTCATGATACTGAAATGTCAAACTCGATTTCAATACTATTCAAGATCATTCTAAAGCTATTCAGGAAACGTTCATTTCTGTCCTGTGAATGTGGCTTTTTAGTATTGATACTTGACTTCAAATGAGTATCTAGTTTCCAATTTGAAATACTTTTGACAACCCTAATTAGTACACAAAAGACCATCTGTTAAAATGCACTGTCCCAAATTGAACTGTAACCTTAATATCCCATGTCCTCCTAGGAATTTTTAAATACATGCGGGAGAATTGAAATATTTGATAAACTGAAACATAAAGTGGCAAACTAATGAAAGAATCCAATGTTTTTCAGAACGTATTTACACAGATGGCATTTTTATTCACTTAACCTTTTAACCATTTAAACAGGAATGTCCCACACAGATAATAAGACTCCACAGAGGACAGGAATTTAAAGTGGGACCTAACACTAAATCATTTCCTGTTTGCTACTAAGCTGGGAACATTATATTTTAGCGTTATCTACTGTTCATACGATTTTTTTGTTTTGTAATTTTGGTACAAACTAAGTTCATTTGCAGCTAAAAATCTAAACCTGAGTATGAGAAAGGGGGTCACTTAAAGGCCTTAAAAGGTGATGTACCTGATTTTTACCATCTCAACAGAACTAGTTCATTTTAAACGGTTTGCAGTGGTTCAAAGTTACTCCTCACTTACCTTATGCATTCAGAGCGTCCTAATTATTCACCACAATGACTTTATAAGCTCTTTTCACAACTCTCAGAGACCAGTGCAGAGTTTTGCTGCGACAGTAAAGCCAACAACACACAACTCTCGAGACCAGTGCAGAGTTTTGCTGCGACAGTAAAGCCAACAACAACTAGCATGCTAACGCTCACTTCCTTATTATCGGACAATAAAAGCTTTCAGATTAGAGGCAGCACGCAGCAGACATATTTTAACCCCAAGAGCTGCTTATACATTTATACAATCTATCTGTACTGGGGCGAGACCAGTTTTGTACCTTTAAGCAAAGGGCTGGACGATAACAAAAAACAGAAGCCTATTGCATTTTTTTCTCGTATTGATCATTCATGATTGGTTTTATCTAATTTTGCCTCATTTAATTAAAATTACTTTCAATTTGAATTTCCTGAACATAAATAATACAATACACTTGTTTGTTTTAGCTGTCACTTAACACAAAAATTGTTTTTATTCGTACAGCTATGAGTCTGAACCCTACGACGGAGTAAAAGGGTCACTTAAAAAAATACATTAATCGGGTGCTACAAGAATAAAGTCGTAACATTTCGACATTAAAGTTGTAATTTAATGAGAATAAAGTCGAAGCAATAAAAAGCTGTAATTTTACGAGAATAAAATCATAATTTTACGAGAATAAAATCATAATTTTGTGAGAATAAAGTCATAATTTTACGAGAATAAAGTTAACGCCGAATCAAAATGAACACAGACTGCAAAAGAAATGTTTCAGCAGTTGTTAATGTTTAAAAGGGTAGCAATATAAAGTTCCACATCTATTGTACGCAGGTTTTTATTTAATCAAGAGCCATTCGTGGTGGCGAATGGCTCTTGCCCCTAAATCTGGATAAAATTACGTCTTTACGTTGACTACGACTTTATTCTCATAAAATTCTGACTTTATTCTTGTAAAATTACGACTTTAATGTCAAAATGTTACGATTTTATTCTCGTAGCGCCCGCATAATACTTTTTTTAAAGTGACCCTTATACTCCGTCGTAGAACCCTGCTCCAAACCACGTGCTTTTACTGACGAAGGATTGGCTGTTGACCTCTGAACTAAAAAGAACCAAACTGATCACAATTTCAAAGTCCATCTCAATATCTTTTGGTGTTTTACAAAAATTATGAACATATTTTTTAAAGTTCTGAAACATCCTTAATAAGAAATAACATCTGAAGTGAAGTCAGCAGCTGCTTGTCACCATGGAAATGTTATTGCTTAGCCTGAAATCCTCCGCAGTGTGACATTTAATTTATTTATAGCATTTATTCAAAAAATACAATGGAAAAAAACGCATTCTTACTGTGAGCGGGGTCGCCTCTCCACAGATCTCACGTGTAAACTGACCTTGAGAGACACCTGCTTGACTCCATGAAGATGCTGTACATAAGTTGAATCCGTACCGTAGAACATTTCAACCAGAGCGGTGAACTTCTCCATGGTGACACCAGAAAAGTTACATAGTGTAGCTTTAGGTTGCCATTGTTTTAAACCGTTCTTAGGGATGAAAGAAAGTAACACAACCCAGATGGTAAAAGGGTAAATAATAAGCGTCTTTTTAATTATAAAGTAAATGTGAAGGTTACAAGTGACGTAAAATTAGAATTATACAGCAAAACTAAATAACAACAAAAGGAGCTCAACGAGTTCAAACTGGTACAAAATAACCTACAAAAGCCAATCAAAGAATTCAAGTTACAATAAAAAAACAAAAGGTAGGTCGGAAACTAGTCGAAGGACTACGAGGGTCTCAATTTACAAAGTCACAACAGTCACAATAGTCACACAGAGACACAAAGCCACAGAGCACAGAGCATGCGGTTCACTGACAGAATCCAGCAGCCAGGAGCGGCAGGGGGCGGGTCCTTTTAAAGGTGTGGTAGCTGCAGGTGAACAACCAGGAGTGGCCAGGTTCTAGGGCATCGCACCAATCCGCTTATAGGACCCAGGAGCCAATCAGGTGGCAGGAGAGATCTGTCGGACCTCAAGGCTTGCGCACAAAATCCCCTGGTCCTCCTCCTCCTCTGGTTCACCCCATAACGCCCCCTCCATTACTCCCCTGTCCCACCGCTGTTGCTAGCTTTAACAGACTTTAATACATGTAGGAGGAGCTGGAGGCCTGGGGCGTAACAGCCAAACTGTGTGAGACAACCCCAGCACCTAAGAACAGAACATCCACCTACGAGCTTCAGCGGACACGTTAAACTCAAAAGTCCCTGACAGCTCGATTAGACAAAAAACACCGCACGCTGTCCGATGGGGGGGCAGACGAAGGTTTGGTGTCAGAAAATATTTGGACTCCACTGCAGTCACAAAACTGTACCAAAGCACATCTGACGACTGTAAGGCTGGAACAAGCTGAAAAGAGCAAAGTCTGACCTTATGAGTCAAGTCAGATGTTGTGTTTTATGGGAAAGTTGTTGGCAGTGTCTAAATTCAAAACTTTTGCAACTGTGTGGGATTATATAAACTGATTGAGCTGTGATGCTGCGTTGGCATAGTGTTGTCACGATACTAAAACTTCAAATTCGATTTCGATACTAATGAAAAAACACTCTTTATTTAGACCAGGGGTGTCAAACTCAAATTCACAGTGGGCCAAAATTAAAAACAGACATTGACGGGCCAAACTCAATATTTACTGAAAAATTGACTGCACCTGATACAGTATGTAATGTTTAACCTTTTCATATGGAAACAAACTTTAGTTTTGCTTAAAACACAAAATCAAGAACAACTCAAGCTTGATATTACAAACATATGAGAAATTAAATCTGAAATAAAAGACACATCAGTAGTAGTCATTTATTTAAATAAATAAATTAAATTATGTCTCTCTCTGTAGTAATTAATTTGGCCGAGGTGGCTAGTAGCTTAGTTGCTAATGAGTGTCAACAGAAAAGGAGGGGCGCTTGCCGGTCTCGACTGCGCAGCACTGTACTAGCAAAGCATTCTGGGATTTGTAGTATTAGTGGTGCATGCGCTGTGTACCGGTGGGCCAGCTCTAATGCACATTTGATATGATCTCACGGGCCAAATATAATTACACCGCGAGCAAAGATTTGGCCCCGGGCCTGAGTTTGACATATGTGATTTAGACAACAGAGTGTGATTTTCAACTTTAAATGGTCGTACTTTGTTTTCTATTCCCATGTGGCCTTATATCTGTGTAATCCCTCAGTCGTCCAGTAGGTTCCATAGTGGTCCATGGGCGTTTTATCGTCTTTGTGTCTTATACTTGTTCTGAAACAGCTCAAGATCATCATTTCTGTCCCGTGAATGTGACTTTTTAGTATCGATACCTGCTCAAATGAGTATCTAGTTTCGATACTAGTTTTGGTATCAATTAGTATCTGATTTTCGATACCTTTGACAAGACTTCGGCATGTATTTGTATGTTGTAGATAGTGTTGGGTGATATTGCAAGAAGTAAACATCTTGATATGTTTTGGATTATTATTATGACAATAATTAGAAAGCTATTAACAAAAATGTGCTCAAATGTTCCTTTAAACATCGTTAAAGTTGCGTTACCCCATTTTCACACCACGATTCCAAGAAGTACGTCTTGTAATCTAACTTGTCCCCAGCTCTCACAAACTGGACAGGAGTGGACTTGGAAAAAAATCTATGGAAAAAAAAAGACAAAACAAATTTACTATAAAGTCGGGAACCTCACCTTTAAGGATCAAATACTGCACAAAAACTGAAACACAACACAAAAGCTCAAAAACATCACCTCATAAGCCTACCCTTGTTTGAAAGATCACACGGTAAGTTCTATTTACGTAATAGCTTTTGTGTTATAGACGACAGACTCAAATTAGCTTCTCTTCAAAACAGCAATTTTCAATATTGGCCACATCTAGTTCATTTTCATTCATTTATCTTTATTTATACAGGGACAGCCCATTGAGATTTTGCAGATTTTTCAAATACAGAACAATACAAACAAAAACAAACAAAACATATAACTGCATGAGTAATGCATTTAAAACATTAAAAACAGGAGCAGGTGTGACTATAAATGTTTATTACCAAGTTATTAAAGTGCATTAGTGGCACCAATGGATCCAGTTTTGCATGTCCTTGAAATATATAATGTTTATTCCAAGTTATTAAAGCGCATTAGTGGCACCAATGGATCCAGTTTTGCATGTCCTTGAAATATATTCCATTTTTGGGAAGCAAAATAACCAAAAGCGTTTTTTTTTCCCCCCATTTCAACTCTACTGCGGCCAGTTTTTAGACGTAAACAATCATGAGATCTTTTATTAAAAGTTCCCATATCAAAGTTCAACAAACAAGTGAGATATTCAGGCAGTTGCAGCTAATGATTATGTCTTGAAATGCCTTGAAAGTGCATTATAAATCAAACGTATTCTATGTCGCTTAAGCTGTGTGAGTGCAAATGCCACATGCCACAGACTCCCGTGTGTAACTGAAAACCAACTGAACGGTGAAGAAGAGAAATGATTGTGCTTCTAAAAATAAACGAGTGGTGACAGCTAATCAATACGAGGACACATATTTCTTCCAGGCTGGTTGTAGCACTAACTGACCATCGCGTTAGCTTTAAATCGCGTAAGAAAAGGTTGCGGATTATATATGTCATAAGGTGATACAAGTGTGAGGTACAAATGGGCAAGAAAAGCTGTGGGTTCAAGTTCTGCGTGACTGGATCAGACGACTTATATAAGAAGAAAAGATACAGTTATGGTTAGACACTGGGTTCCTCCAAACTTTTTTCTCTGGTGAGCTACTTTTGCAAAACAAATATGCCAGAGAGCTACTCATTTTAGTGTTTGCAAGAAATTGAGCAAATATAAGAGCCACAGTGAGTCTTCGATGGGGCGCAGTTATAAAATAAAACACAAACCATTATCCATTTATTACTGTACAAAGTTAGGCATCAGAAAGATACATTTACAGTGATAACTAGCATTTAATTAACCGCACAATACGTATAATTCAGAAATCCCTTGGTGAGCTACTTGGAGAGCTACTGTTAGCTCCCGAGCGACACGTTGGAGACCCCTGCTCTAGAGTATAGGTAGTAGTAGTAGTAGTGTAGTAGTATTATTTTTGCAGTGTTAACGTTAATTTTATATTCCTCTTATTCTGAAAATTGCCGTGGACGCCGCCATCATCATTCGGGTCGTGTTATTTTGCACGAGGCTGCTGATCTTTACACCAAATAGGTTCTATAGGGACCACAGAGCCGTTTTAAAGCCTCCAGAGAATCGATGCAGCGTTGACTTGTTCTTGCGCATAAACATATAAAGTTTTACTCGTTTTTATGACTTTATATCAGATTTTAGAGGCAAAACTTCACTTCTCCATTGAAATGAATGTGATTCCCGCTTAATTGGAAATACCACCACAAAGAAAGAATGGTTTAGTTGTATTAACGGGGAAAAGTGGGCGGGGCCAAATAAGGCCGATACAGTTGTAATTAAAATGTGTATATTCAACAGGCTTGATTAAAAAAACAAAAAAACATAAGGAAACTAGTCACCATTTGAGGGACAAATTATCAAAATACTGTGTCGATTTGAAGATATGAAAATTTGAATATCGAGTATATTGCGTATATTAAAAAGGGCTCCAAAAAGATGTGATTAAACACACAAAGTATGAAGCTTTTTGGTCAAAAATAGACTAAATAATAATAATAAAAGCATGTTTTTTTTTTTCCTTTTGGTTGTTGTTGCACTTAAAAACCCATAACAACATGCGTCCTTACTGTGAGCGGGCTTGCATTTCCACAAACCTGACTCTTATTTGGCCTGGAGGAGATTTCTCCTGCTTGTTTCCATGGAGATGTTCTTCCTTTGGCTATAATCTTTCACACTATGGCATGAAAGTTATTGAACTTCATGAAAAATGTTCCAAAGTATGGATTTAACTTTTCCATGGAATCACGCAGGTGACGTTCCACCCCCAGAAAGTTACATACTGTACCTTTAAGCAGTGCTGGAAGTACTCCATTTTGTTACTTCATTTTGTTCAACACAAATAATTGAATCACTGTTTTTTCCAAGCTATTTTTATTTGTATATTTTTATTTGCTCAAATTATGAACGTGTAAAAAATAAACTGTTGGCCTTTTCAGCAGGTCTCAAACGATAATAAAAAATACTTTAACTTTTCAGTCCTGTTCAAAAATGTAGTGGAGTAGAAAGTACAGATACTGCTCTCAAAAGTAGTGAAGTAAAAAGTAAAAGTAAAAAGTTTATCTAGACCAGATACCTAAAATTTGTACTTAAATATAGTACTTTAGTACTTTTACTTCCACCACTGCCTTTAAAGGTAAAGTAGCCATGTTTATAGACAAAATAAAATCTACAATTACAATCAATCAATAGGAGGAATTATGAGGCTTTCTCGTATCACTCTATAAAATAAAATAATAATTGCTAAGGATAAAACTGTTGTTTGGCTAAGACTCCATTAACTACTTCGCTTCTGACACTTGAATAAACTTGAGATTGCAATGAGTTTACAAGTAACAAGCAGAAACTAAACAAGTCTGTGATCAGTATTCAGCCGGTGGTCCGTGCTGATCTCCGCCGCTCTGTGGGATGTTTCAGTGCAATGCTTTAATTATCTCCGACCTTCTCAGAGGCACCTCCCAGCCCACTGTGGAGTGTGAACTGTCCTCAGGCCGTCTCTCAGTGCTGCGTTTCCTTCAATAGATCGTTCGTGTTATAGTCGAACCCTTCACTGTTACTTACACGATGCGTCGCCGGCTTCGGGACCAAAACCTCACATTATCGATTCAGATTAGTGATGCGGCGTTCCTGAACGAGTCGGCTCTTTTGAGAGGTTGCTTACTGCGAACGGCTGGAACCGTATCTCATTCTTATTTTTTAAAAGAACCGAATCTTTTTCTTTCTAATTTGTATGCATTTTTATATTGATTAATCCTGAACCGTGACAAAAACCAGCACAGAAGCAGAGCAGATAAAAAAAAAATGTATTTGGCATCATAATAACAGTTAGATTTTTTAGTTATTATTATTGTATTGCAGTGTTTTATTTAGATAATTCATCATTTCAAAGGTAAACACTCACCCAGTCTCAGTTTGAACCATTTTAAACACATCTGAGCCTTGGACACTTCTCTCTGTGATTATTTTGTAGTTAAAATGAGTTCTCACATTGGCTTTTGTCAAATAAATACATAGTAAAAGAGCCAGTCTTTTGAACGGCTCTTTGAAATGAACTGATCCAAAAGATTCGGATCCCCTAAAAGAGCCGAAAGTCCCATCACTAGACCATCACTAATTCAGATTTGTCACAGGCCAATGAGGTTCATCTGGTCTTCTGTTAATTTAAGATTCGGACCCCTAAAAGAGCCGAAAGTCCCATCACTAGACCATCACTAATTCAGATTTGTCACAGGCCAATGAGGTTCATCTGGTCTTCT